>JACXGI010019044.1:0-12537 GCA_016801175.1 Esox masquinongy
GTGGAGGAGCGCAAGGTCTCTAACATCCACCAGCTCCGTGATGTCGTCATGGAGGAGTGGAAGAGGACTCCAGTGGCAACCTGTGAAGCTCTGGTGAACTCCATGCCCAAGAGGGTTAAGGCAGTGCTGGAAAATAATGGTGGCCACACAAAATATTGACACTTTGGGCCCAATTTGGACATTTTCACTTAGGGGTGTATTCACTTTTGTTGCCAGCGGTTTGGACATTAATGGCTGTGTGTTGTGTTATTTTGAAGGGACAGCAAATTTACACTGTTATACAAGCTGTACACTCACTACTTTACATTGTAGCAAAGTGTCATTTCTTCAGTGTAGTCACATGAAAAGATATAATCAAATATTTACAAAAATGTGAGGGGTGTACTCACTTTTGTGAGATACTGTATTTCTTCATAGTGTAAATGGATTGAAATGGCAAATGTCACCTTCTGAGTTAAAGGAAGTAGGAAGCATGGTTGTGTAAGTTCTTCTCACATCGGCACCAAAGGAAATCTACTATCACCAGCAACAGTACTTGTTGATAGAGAGCATCATGTTAGTAAGGCTACGATTACTGCTGGACCCAGGCAATGATGTCACGCTTTGTTCATTTTGGCACCTGTTTTTTGATTTTGTTTAGTTTTAGTCATTTTTACTAAAATATATTTCAGTTTTGGTCACATTTAAGGTTAGGTCTGGAAATAATTGGACACTGACAAAAGTTATTTTGGCTGTTTACCAAAATATATTTAAGTTACAGTTAAATAATGAATATCCGCTTAAAGTGCAGTCTACCAGGTTTAATTTGAGTGTATTCACATCAAAATTGGAGGAAGGGTTTAGGAATTACAGCTCTTTAATATGTAGCCCCCTCTATTTCAAGGGACCAAAAGTAGTTGGACAATTTACTCAAACGCTGTTTCATGGACAGGTGTGGGCTATTCCTTCGTTATTTCTTCATCAATTAAGGAGGTAAAAGGTCTGGAGTTGATTCCAGATGTGGCATCCGCATTTAGAAGCTGTTGCTGTGAACCCACAACATGCGGTCAAAGGAGCTCTCAATGCAAGCGAAACAGGCCATTCTTAGGCTGCAAAATAAAAAAATCCATCAGAGATATAGCAGGAATATTAGGAGTGGCCAAATCAACAGTTTGGTACATTCTGAGAAAAATAGAACGCACTGGTGATACAAAAAGGCCTGGACGTCCATGGAAGACAACAGTGGTAGATGGTTGTAGGATCCTATCCATGGTAAAGAAAAACCCCTTCACAACATCCAGCCAAGTGAAGAACACTCTCCAGGAGGTACGTATATCATTATCCAAGTCTACTATAAAGGGAAGACTTCACGAGAGCAAATACAGAGGATTCACCACAAGGTGCAAACCATTCATGAGCCTCAAGAATAGAAAGGCCAGATTAGATTTGCCAAAAAACATCTAAAAAAGCCATCCCAGTTCTGGAACAGCACTTTGGACAGATGAAACTAAGATCAACCTGTAATAGATTGATGGAAAGAAAAACTTATGGAGAAGGCTTGGAACGGCTCATGTTTCAAAGCATACCACGTCATCCGTAAAACAAAGTGAAGGCAGTGTGAAGGCATGGCCATGCATGGCTTCCAATGGCACTGGGTCACTAGTGTTTGTTGATGATGTGACAGAAGACAGAAGCGGTCGGATAAATTCTGAAGTGTATAGGGATATATTGTCTGTTCAGATTCAGCCAGATTCAGCAAAGTTGATTGGACGGCGCTTCACTTTACAGATGGACAATGACCCAAAACATACTGCGAAAGCAACCCAGAGGTTTTTTAAGGCAAAGAAGTGGAATATTCTGCAATGGGCGACTCAATCACCTGATCTCAACCCGATCGAGCATGCATTTCACTTGTTGACGACAAAACTTAAGGCAGAAAGACCAATGAACAAACAACAATTGAAGACAGCTGCAGTAAAGGCCTGGAAAAGCATCACAAAGAAGGAAACCCAGCATTTGGTGATGTTCATGCACTCCTGTCTTCAAGCAGTCATTGCTTGCAAAGGATTCTCAATAAAGTAAACCTTTGCAAAACAAGAAACCAGGCAAGCCTAGTTCAGCCGGCCTGCAATAAAAACAATTGATCATTGTTGCCCTCCCGAGATTCGAAACCGGAAAGCCCACGTGAAATGCTGTGTCTTTAACCATTACGCCACCAAGCTCTACATCTGCCAAGTGTCTGTATAGCCTCTTGACATTATATAATTCTGTCACACATTAACATCACATCAGGTTTAAATATTTCTTTAGACACCATTAACCATTGTGTTAAACTGAGTAATGTTTCTTATTAAGTTTTCCTCCACCACAAATAGCATCTATGAACTGTATGGCTTTTACCACAGGCCGTTTTAACAGCTTATTAGCCATTCGTGAATGACATTGAAAATCCACCAGAAATAGTCGCAATATAACAGTAAACAGTTTCATTTTAGGCTTATAACGTAGCTACTGAATGTTTTAGCCAGCAAAGTTTTTGTCTATCCTGAACAAATCCTCTTTTGCCACTGGCCGTTTTAACAGCTAATTAGCCATTCGTGAATGACATTGATACAGTATCTATCAGAATAGGTGATGATAGTGATGGCCATTCGAGGCTTCATTCTTCTAGCAGCAGGATATTATGCCAGCAGTGCTAACTCAGATTTTCTTTTTCAAAATAAAAGCCATCATTGAAATATATAAGGTAATATAATTAACAATCTAGTCTGTACATTTTATGTTTAATGTCCGTTCCAATGTTAATCTTGTCTGTTCTTTTTCACAGACTAGATTGTTAACTATATTGCCTTATACATTTCAATGATGGCTTTTATTGTGATAAAGAAAATCTGAGTGCTGCCAGCATAATATCCTGCTGCTAAAATAACGCAAATGAAGCCTTGAATGGCCATCACTAGGTGATGATAACTGACTTTTTCGTCAAGTGAAAAGACGAGAGAGTCGTGGAATCCACCAGAAATAGTCACAATACTGTATAACCGTAAACAGTTTTAGTTGAGGCTTACTATAACGTAGCTACTGAATGTTGTAGCCAGCTAAGTTTTTGTCTATCCTGATCCAAAAAGCATGCCCGGATGCGTACTTCAAAAATCCACAAGAAGTAGTCGCGCTATAACCGTAAACAGTTTTATTGCTGCCCGCAATTAAAACTATTAAGTATCGCTGTCCTCACTGGATTCGAACGCCAGTCTCCCACGTGAGTGGCACTATCTTTAACCACTACGCCAAGGCGCTACACATTTTACTAGTCGCTAGACACCATTCAGCATTGTCTTAAACTGACTCGTGTTTTTTATTAAGTTCACCTCCACCACAAATAGCATCTATGAACTATGGCTTTTGCCACTGGCCGTTTTAACAGCTTATTAGCCAGTAATAGGCTTACTAGTATCTACTAACTTTCTAGGAATTGTCGTAAGAATTGAGCAATTGCTAGCGAGACTGAAGATGAACTTTTCCCTGCCAAAGCTATTTCATTTCATGGCACAAAAACATTTGTTTTTCTTTCATTCGTGAATGACATTGATACAATAACTATTGGTGACGATATCTGACTTTCTCGTCAAGTGAAGAGACGAGAATCCTGGAAACCCCAACTGTTTTACTGCCCAAGGGGTATTAGCCTACATTTACTGCCCAAGGGGTATTAGCCTACATAAAGCCTACATTATTACCCCCAAAGGCATGCACAGATGCGTACCTTTGAAAATCCACCAGAAACAGTCGCAATATAACCGCAAACAGTTTTAGTTTAGTCTTACTATAACATAGCTACTGAATGACCGCTTACGCAGTCCGGTAAAAATGAACATTTTATTTATGATTGTGTTCATTTGTCCAAATACATTTGAGCCCCTGAAAAAAGGGGACTGTGTATGCAAATGTTTGCAATTCCTAAATGTTTCATAAGGTATTTTTGTTCAACCCTTTGAATTAAAGCAGAAAGTCTGCACTTCAATTGCATCATGATTGTTTCATTTCAAATCCATTGTGGTGGCATACAGTGCCAAAATTATGAAAATTGTGTCAGCGTCCAAATATTTCCGGACCTAACTGTATGTCATTTGTGTAATGATTTCGTCCAGTTATTATCAAAATGACGAAAACAGTGAGCTATTTTAGTCAACAAAATGCCCTTATGTTTTAGTCACATTTTAGTTCAATCACAATTATTGCCTCATTAACCTATAGTAGCCTAAATATATCACCATATCAAATAAGGCCAATGGAACGTATCATTATGTTTCGCTTACAATGTTGATATTGCCTATTATTAGGCCTATTTATTAAAATTGTAATAAAAAAGTGCAGCATTGTACACAGTATGGAAGTGTGAAATTTCCGAAATGTAATTAGCCAGTGGAAAATACGTATTGCACACGCGTTACTGTTCGAGCTGTTTAATTGACATGGATGGAAATATGAGTTTGAAATGTAAGAACAAGGGGAAAACAGAAGATTCAAAAACGTTTTGATAGTTAACAAATTAGGGAATACCCACATCTCCAGACACCACACCACACCACAGTCTTTGTCTGTGCATATATATTGGGATGATGCGCTTTCAGATGTCTTTTAATGACATCTGAAAGCTCATCATAAAAAAGCACTGGGAACCTCTCTTTCCAAAATCCTCCTATCCAACTATGGTATTTATATTTGACTATTGTCACAAAGTCTCATTTTCTAGTCTCGTTTTGGTCAAACAAAATGAAAAAAAAAATCTGTTTCGTTTTTGTTTTTTCTTTTTCTATTTAGTCAGTTATCGTGTCGTCACCTGCCACTGATATTTAACAAATATTTTCATCCCTATTTTTGTTGATGAAATAAACACTGATGCCGCCTCGTGGTGGCTGCAGGGGTTGCCCAGCTGCCAGTGGTTGGGGTGCACATTATGTAATTTGATAAGTTGGTTCCTCTTGAGACACTATTGGTAGCTTACTCAGCTCAATTCTTTAATCATTGGAGGGGCCTTAGCAGTAAATCTGTAAGTCAATCTGTGTCTTTTCTTATCTCCTAGCAGAGGATTGGAGATTTAGGCGTGTTGCTAGGAACTGGCAAACCATGGTGTTTTGCCAGCCTAGCTAGCTAGCTAAATAGTTAAAGTTACATTGCTGGCTAGCTTACTGGCTAGGATAACTGCATACAATCAGTTAGATGGCATAATGTAGGCTATTTTAAAATGTTAATGTTTGATTAAGTGTGCCTGAATTTCCCTATTGCAGCTGTAAATCAATTAGGTACAGTAGGTAGATGCCAAGTAGGTAGATACTTGTTGAAAGCCACTGCCTGAGTAATGCAGTGCTAACATAAACAGCTTAGATTGCAGGACAGTTTGATTGCAGAATAGTTTGATAGCAATACAATAGGTATTTGCAAGAAGTTGGCTGAAGTCGGCTGAAAATGAGGACAAATGCCTGGTTACATTGGAAGCATTACATATGAAGATATTTCTGTTAGAGTTTACATTGTGAGGAATATGTTGGCTATTTGTTTTTTGTTGCTGGATGCTGGCTTTTACAAATAAATGTTCAATGTAAATGGGGAATAAAGTATATAGAATCTAATGTTTTAGCTGTGAAAAGTGCAGCGTTATCAGCACAGGCTTGTAGCTCCGCTTTATCTCAGTTTTGTGTCCCCAGACAAAGCAGCATCCTCCCCTAGCTCCCCAGCTCTCTTCTCTTCCCTTCCTTCCCATCACATGGACAAGGAGAGAGCTCATCACAGGTGCAACCATCCAGCTGGAAATGCCTTTGTCCACGAGTTGCCTCCGCTATGGTTCAACGCTGTGGACGCGCACACAACAAATGTTTTAAAAGCATTTATAGTTCCATTGTACAGCTAAGATAATGGAAATCTCTGATTGAGGAAAGAATGAAGCATTCAAAAAGGATAAGGTCATCCTGAATTCTGACAGTTCAGAAAGTGAATCCCAGCCAATAGGAGGGCTGTGTTTCCAAGCAGCTGTTCTGAAACATTTTACTACCTCTCCACCCTGATGACACAGTAAGGCCATTGAGATAGCAGAGGGGTAAGGGGCTCTCTGAATGTCGTTGAATCTGGCATGCTTCTAGTTCCAATCCTGCACCCTATATGCCTAACGGACACCCTGATCACTACTCAGTAAAAGAGCATGACTTTGGCTGTCCTCCATCAATGCTCTCCCTTATGCACTTCCTCTGAGATACTGTATCTGTAAGCCTTGAACACAACCTCAGATGTTCAAACAAGTTTCTTAAACTGTAACAAACACTTGCAGTACTGATTTCCAAAACTCAGCCTGGTCTATAGACATCCCACTTTGGTTACGAACTGTGGTTTAAAGCGTATTAAAATAGAAGCAGTGGAATTGTGTGGTGGACCTGGAGGAAAATTCTCACCACAAAATTAGACACTAAACATTTCAGGTCTTTAGGTTTTCCTAATTTTCTCTCCAGCAACTCAAAATGTGATCTGGGTGAATGCTGGGTATTCTAAGACTCAGTGAAAGACAGTATCAAGCCGTCTTTAAAAACTGTTCAACGAAGGCCAAATCTATCTGTGAGTGATTGGTCTTACAAAGCCACACTGATGTCATGAGCAAAGAAAAGCTCACTTCACTTGTTTAAAACTAGTCAACCAAAAAGTACAGTATTTATTGGCATTGCAAAGTTAGACTACATTAGACTAAGGACTACAGCTTTTCCTCCAAGACAACGTATTTGCAAAGTATTCCAATGAACATACAGAACTTCTGGAAGAGTTGGGCTTACATAATTGAGGATTTGTTTGATTCTCCTGAACTAATGTCTGATCAAATATACTGTCCTGAGGTATTCCTTTTTTATTACATTTTGGAAGCCCCTGAGTCGTGTTCAAGAGAACATATTAAAGCAGTGGCCGGACTCATCTTTGTGGGGAAAGAAACTCATGAAGTTGTTAAACTTATTTTGAAGATGTTCCCTTCAGTTCATTATTCTAGCAAGACAACAAATAAGAGCATCAAAAAATGATGAGCCAGTGGCTTTTGTTTTCTCATATTTCAAGTCTCAGCTGGGGACTGCAGACTTTGCTGTAAGTTCAAAAGTCTAAAATCTAATTCACTTCATGTTGACTTTTCATTCCTACAGAGTTAAAGCAATACCTGCAGGCAGGAGGGGGATATATAACCAATGGATGAAATGCTGATCCAATAAGGTTGCAGTAGAGTGAACCCCTCTACTTCGCTCACTAGATGATACTAGGAGCTGTAATGTGGGGTTCTTGAACAACATGAACCAATTGAGATTCAGGATCAGCATGACCAAGCATCTCTGAGACAATAAGTGCATTTAATTACTAAGTAATATATTAAACGGATTACGGCAGTAGGCTGAGAATGACATTAGTCCGGTAAAGCACCTTTCTCTCCAGTATGGTATGTCAATATTTGAAAATGAAAAAGTTTAAGTAAACTGGATTATTGGTGAAACATATAATGCCTTAATCAATATATTACATTATTTGGACTATCTACAATAATTGCATTGTCAGTTGCTATGAACACACTCAGTACTAATTCATCATAACAATACTTGCATTATATGCCAAAATTAGGAAATACAAATACCACTGAAAGCACATGTTGTCAGTCAAGTTTAATTATTACAGTATACATGATGTGTATACAGTTTGTAACATGAATATTGTTTGCGTGAATCTACAGTTCAGAACATACAGCTCAGGCTAGAGCATCAGTACGCTCAACAGTAAACCAGTGCTCTGGAGTGGGGGGTGGTATAACAGAGCATGGTTCACTGATAGCCCAGCGCTCAAATATAGGCTAGCAGCAACAGAACCGTCCAGACTGTCCTGAACAGGAACTCTTGTCTGCTCCCGCCTGTCAGATCTACCAGACACAGCCTCACCTGCTGCCTTCCCCACAAATAGCTCTCAGAAGGGGCTCTGTACTCTAGGGCTTCACAGCAACCCAGGTGTCTCTAGAAATGCGTGTAACTATAAAGTGTACAGAAAATAATACACATCAACACACCCTATAAGTGGTCCTAAAATCACTGCTGTATATTATATCAATACCATGGGTCTGATTTAGAAAGGGCAAAGGGAAAGTTTTTGGACTATAATAGATGACACTATCATATTTGCCAATAATATGTTATATATGTTAACTTGAAGTGGCATTTAAGAATTGTCTATCATGATGTACAAGGCCCACGAATATATTGAGATGTTGAAGAACTGTGACAAACAGCAACACGCAGCATGCAGACATTTGTTTAACATGGTAAATAAAGTCAAGAAGATCACCACAGCTGCCTTTTTTGTGAACTACGATGTGCAATTGTAGGCATGGCATGATCCCCAGACCAGTGTAGCAGCGCAAGTAGTCAGCTGAGCAAGAGCAAGATTTCACGCGCATTGATCGTTACAATCACGCCAACTGAACAACGTAAAAATTTAATAATAATTTAACAGCGCTCTTTGTGATAATTTAATTCGAGAATATGTCTTACATTTCAGAATGTTTTTCACAGTATCATTTGAATTCAAGCAACCATTGATGGCAATACTATTCGATAACTGGTTCAGATATTATTAATGACAGTCAGTTAATATCGGACATTTCGACCCCAATGGGAATGAAGACGACAATGAACAGCCGACCATGAAGATGAAAAGACAAATTCCACTGGTTATTGACGGTAAATAATAATCTTACCAGACAAAACTACAGTGGTATGGTGAACTCCGAATATCTCCACACGGATCTTGTGCCCGCTTCTTTACAGTTTTTCCTTTTTCTCGTGGCTTGTCCTCTTTGCTACCTGCGGAATAAATATTGAATGTGATACGTGAGCGCTCCTTCTCTGTTGCCGTGTAAATTTCATGTGTTCACGAGTAAAATTGTCATCAATCTCTTGAAAGTGGGATGTCGAGTAGGTCCAGGTTCCGCCTACAGCATCTAAACTCCAATCAATTGGTTCTTTTGTACCGTTCCAGAACGCGCGAGGGTGCGTTTTCCATGAGACACGCGCTCTCTCCAAACGCGAAAAATACGTGCACAATGATACATAGCAGCCTTCTTGTTCTGCACTTGAATTTTATTTAAAATATACAGCAATCATGACATCCACTAGAATTGCATTGTAAGTACATAGTAGAGTACAGATTTTTTCATTCATTTTCCTAGGCCATTTTCTCACGAATGTAGGCAAAAATCAAGACAAATATGCATGATTACTGGAGCATGGACAATTTGAACTATAATATGTAAGATATAATGTGACACAATAGACACTGTTTTCTTTTAAACTTTCTTTTTTTGTATCTTTTATTGATACATTATTATTCTTCAAATTCACATAACTGGTCCATTCATTCCTGTTCATTCCGGAATAAGCTGCCACTTGCCGTGACCTCCTTTAAAGCATCTGCCAGTCTCAAGCCTCTCTTTTGTTTACAAACACATACACACAAGTTCTGGGTCATTGACCATCGGCTATTCATGAGAGTGCATAATGATGTCATACAACTTGAGGTATCTTTTTATGTTCGCAAAGGAAGCTCCCTACCTACTATGTCTTACTAGTAGCTTTTTCTAATTTCTTCTCTGATTCTGTGTTTGTCTCCAAAGAGCTCTTTGGGCTCTAGTAACTGAATAGGAGGATGATTGTCACTTAATCATCACAAGTGAAATCTCATCACTATTGTATATAGTTGTCTGAATTAATTACAGCTGGGTTATTTTACTTCCTTGTGGCGCTGCACATACAAATACCATGCTCAAACAAGCATTATTTCCTCTGGTGTCTTCTATATGGATGAGCCACTCCATCTCCTTTGAAGATGTGAGAGACGGCAGGTCTAGTGTGTGGTGCTGGAGACTTCTAGAATCTAAATGCCCAGCAGGTGTATTCAGGGCGTCCATGGATGCTGAACCACGCACAGTTTAAAGGCCAGTGGAGAACCAGAGCAGATGTACACTGTTACAGAGCAGCTGGTTTATGGTATCCATTTGTAATTGTTCAACCTTTAGCCTACTTCTGGACACTTGAAATATACACCTTTCATACATAATATACACTTTGCCTTTCATTTTAAATTGTTTTATCATGTAATTACAGAAGATTCAGACAGGATGAATAAAGGGGACACCTGTAACTGGTTTTTGAATGCTATTATTTCCTTCTAGCAGAATGAATGAATAAACATTATGTGTGTGTTTATCTGTGTGTGACTGTGGTTTTTCCTGCTGTGTTGGTCTTAGCTGTGTGACTTCACTACTGATCCAGTTGCAAAAGGTCTCAAAATGAATTAAGCCTGCATGTACAAAATTTAGGGCACTTGATGTAGTCACTGTATTAATCTCCTTTTACAATAAATTCTACCCCAGGCACAATTGATGTTGCTTTAGACAGAGCAACAAAGCGAGAGGAAACAGAGAGAGCAGACAGAGAAATAGGGAGACCAGAGAGTGAACCTATGTAGAGAGAGGAAGACCAGAGAGAGAGAGAGAGAGAGAGAGGGGGAGAGAGAGAGAGAGCAGAGAAAGGCATGACTGTTGGATACAATTATTAATTACACTTACATAAGTAACATAAGACAATTAGCAGACTGGTTTATCAATTAGCCCAGATAGGATATTGTAATTGTAATACAAAACAAGTTACATGGGGACAGTCAACACAGACTGCTCTCCTCTGTCACAGATGCTCTTCACACTGCACAAGCTAGCTGTTCTCATCCGCAGAGACCTATCCGTTGACTTCAGCACTGTGAACCATCAGATTCCCCTCTCTACTTTTTCAGGGCTGTTTTGTATCTTGATACATGATAACACTTATTACTGAAGAGCCCATAAGGACAGAATGGGTCCATTGTTTAGGATTGTTATCAGCAAATACCTCAGGAGGAGACTTTCAGCGGAGCGTGGCTTTACTGCACAATGGCAATGTCACAACTGCTCTCAGCCTTTTAGGACTACATCTACATGTCCAGTAAACCCTGTGTGTCTGTGCCCAGTGGAGATGGACGTGACCATGAGGTTTATCAACCCTCTACATGCAGTGCCCCTCCTCTGGCTCTCCTTGCAGTCCTATCCATGCACGTAATTAGGTGCATGAACAAAGGAAATCCCCTCACAGATCACAAAACCCATTCAATTGGTTGAGTTCTCTTGGGGAATGTTACATTCAAAACCAATTGAGGTCAATGTATAGGCCTACCTGGGTTTGTCCATTATGGAGGGTTGACAGTTGAATTGTGTTCCTGAACATTAAGTTTGGGCTAAAAAAACCAGACTGACTCATGTTATACAGAGGATTGCTGTATGTGCTGCTTTAAGGTGGTACCTCAGCACTTCCTGGAGTTGATACCTCACAAGAAAAGGATGTTTCTAGAAATAAGCAAATAGCCTGATGATTCTTAACTGGAATTAAGGAAAAGTAGATAATAATAAAATAATGTGTGAATATGACAGAACGTTAGCAGTTATTGTAGTGACTCACTAAAGCCTTCCGGATACTGGAAATGTTAACAGTGATGACACTTGAAACCATGTGATTCACATAGGTGTCTGAAGGAGGCATCTCTAATGCTAACTTTTGGTCACAGTTATAACATGAAAAATCCTGGAGATTTTCTTCTGAGAATTATAAGTAAATTCTGTATTATGACATTCTGTGATTCTGACGATACAGTACCGTGAAGACTCATCTCTGCACTCCCAGTAACTGACCAACCCTGTTGATTGACTGAGACCGGTTAATGATGTCTCTAATTCTTTATCGCATAGAGGACTAGAATATGGTGACCCTAAAGAGTAAAGAACATTTCTGATGGAAAGTATATGATGTGTTGTAGCCATTATATGCATGCCAAATAACTCAAAAGTTTGCAATATTCCCATGAACCTTGAAGTCTAATGAGGCCCTATGTGAATCTCAACAAGACTTCCCAAAAACCTTAAATCATTATTTTGTTTTCCCCTAAGTAAATTCCTTTGTTAAAACACTGGCTGGGGTCCCATTTCTTTTTTCATCCTCTTAGTGATTTTAATTATCAAGCACAATTTGCTCTCAAAAGAGCTCAGTGCGACAGCTGAATATAGAACATGTAGAATTGGTTGCTCCAGGTAAACTGCCTCCTAACTGATTTAGATTGGTTCCACAGATAAAATCCATGCAGACCTCCGATCTCCATATTTTTCATACCAGAAAAATTGAGCAACAAGTGTAGGAATGTAAAAGTAATTTGAATCATCCGGAATAAAACTGCAGCTGTAATAGTTGCGTGTGCAGAGCATTATGTTGCTGACTGGTGAATAGTGGATTTGTATGCGAATACCAATCAAGACCAATTCTGCTCAAATAATATCTTTATTCCATCCATGCCCCCTCTGTCTTTTACGCACTCACTCTCCCTCTCTCCCTCTCTCGCTTTCTCGCTCTCTCTCTCCCTCTCTCACACACACACACACACACACACACACACACACACACACACACACACACACAC
>JACXGI010019045.1:0-12536 GCA_016801175.1 Esox masquinongy
TGTGTGTGTGTGTGTGTGTGTGTGTGTGTGTGTGTGTGTGTGTGTGTGTGTGTGTGTGTGTGTGTGTGTGTGTGTGTAACAAGTTTTTCCCTTTCAGCGCGGGAGAAATGAATTCAGTAAAGCCTATAATGCTTTGATTTCTACCAAATGTGGACCTGACTTTTTTCAGTTAACACATTTTTCATTCTCTTGTCCCCCTCTTTCCCTCGCTCTCCTTTGACGGCCTGACCTCCGGTGCTGCATGCTGGGTAACAGGTAAGTCCCACAATGCCCTGTTTTCTTCACGTGTGCCTCTTTCAGGATGTTGTTGTTGTAAAAAGGCATTGAGTTTGGATTTGGGATGGATGAATTTGTCCCCTTCTGACTTGGACACAACTGACTCATTCCCATTAACACCAACGCATCTTAAGACCTTAGAAAACAGGGTTGAACCTGGCCACTGTGTCTCCTCCCAACTGCCAAGACCCTAAAGGAAAAAGTATTATGTTTTATTCATATTGTACCATATTAAGAGTCGCTCGGGCACATTAAATCTTTGACAGTGACCTCCAATGGGCCTGGCTAAAATCAATAGCCCATTATCCTGTATTTGGGCTGCTATTCATATGGCGCGGAGGTGCTCTAATATTGTAATATTTATGACCTGACTTCCTATCATAAATCAACATCTTTAGGGAAGTGGGGAGTGTTGTTAGGTGTGGGGTGTGTGAGGTGGTAGGTGTGCGAGTGTCTTTCTGCCGTTCAGCAGTTGTGTTGCCATCTTTATTCCCCCTGATTAAGAAAACACAATTTAAAAAGCCCTTCAATATCAACACTGGTGACACTGAATTGGCACCCTATTTTTTGTCAGAAGTAGTGCATTAAATAGGGAATAGGGTGCCATTTGTGAAACAACGTCTATCTCTTGGTCTTGCCTGCCCTTGGCTAGAATTAAGTCTCAACAGCTCAGCTAGCAATGCGCTAATGAAATGTACCACCACTCAGCTTAAGGCTGTGTGCGTGCGTGTGCACGCATTCATTCTTTCTTGCGTTCTTCAGCTCCAGTCAGTGGTGATCTAATAGTGTGAGATGTGTCCAGTCAGAGGTCACTGGATGTGTCCAGTCAGAGGTTAAATGAATCTTTGGCCTTGCCCTGACCCCTGGCCACACGTCTACCAGGACTACTGCTAGTGCCGACTGAACCCGGGAGTAAAGAGAAACGCGCACGCACGTATTTCATGGAGCCCAAGATGACCAGACACTCAGACGGTTTCGATCACACTGCCAGAGTGTTAGTTCCCGTCATACATCTGAGCCCCACAGAGTTCTGATGTTTCTGTTCTTCTCGCTGGGCTGCGGGGGATTGTTTGCCCAGCGGTGTTGATGTGTTGACGCCGGTTCATCGAAGCCCAGGCGGGAGGGGGGATTGGCTGTGTCCACACCGCCCTGCTGATGTCAGCCAGGTCTCGGCAAACACCAGCCACAGGCGGGCTCCGGGGAGAGACGGCCCACCACACGGGCACCTGTTGCTATCAAACCCTAGAGAGAGATAAATCACACACAAACACAGAAAGTGTACGCACACCTTATCAGCTGTCAATCACTCCCCGGGCCACAGAGGTGACGTAAACATCCCTGTCCCCGTGGTGTTGTGATGAGTCCTCCCTCTTTCTCTCCTCCTCATCTTCACCGGGTTCCCTCCTGTTCGGCGGTGTTTTCCCAGAGATTGGGTCAGGGCAGACAGCTGGCTGGGATACTGAATTAAAGACAGGTAAATACTGTAATAATAAATGTTAATCGGCAGATGAGAAGTCTCGCATATTGTTGGAGAGTTATAATGGATAGGCCTCCGGCAGTAGTTACTGATTTATATAGGACACATATCTTACATGTTGTAAGACAAACCGTAAACTAATTCTGAATTATAATGATGTAAGACGAACCGTAAACTAATTCTGAAGTTTAATGACGTAGGATGAACCGTAAACTAATTCTGAGGTATAATGATGTAGGATTGAAACGAGACCAATTCTAAAGGATTGTGATGTACGAAAGAGAGTTATTTGACACCTTCTGAAGAGTAACGATTTAGTTAATCCCCTAATTATAATGATGTAGAATAGAATGCAGACCAAATTTGAAGGATTGTGATGTAGTATATAAATAAGACTAATACGATAGCATCAGTAGACTCATTCTAAATGATAATGACTTAGGATAGTGTTACTACATATTCTAAATGATAATGATCTAGTATAGTGTTACTACATATTCTAAATGATAATGATCTAGGATAGTGTTACTACATATTCTAAATGATAATGATATAGGGTAGTGTTACTACATATTCTAAATGATAATGATCTAGGATTGTGTTCCTACACATTTTAAATGATAATGATCTAGGATAGTGTTAGTACACTCAGGATAACAATGTATTGTACAACAATACAACAATATTGTTATATTGTTGTATAGTATTGAGTCATTGTACTGGGTAATTATAAAGCATAGACAGTAAGTGGACATAGGCTGAGGAGTATTAACATAAAGCACTGATTATTTTCATTTACTTGGGATAAGAGCAGGCGGTAAATCAATTCAATGTAAATGATCATGTAGTGGTTCCCTTGTGGCCCAGGCGGATACTGCAGGTGGTCCATAATGTTTGGTTTAAAAAAGTATTAATTGTATTTTAAGCACATTTAAAAAGGAAAATTATTTATAATTTTAATATGCTTTTACCTGATTTTACTGCTAAATATAATAAATACATCTGACAAGCAGTAGTCAAAAGTTCAAGTGAATGGGTAAGTGTGTCCAAACTTTTGATTGGTACTATACATTTTCTTATGCACGTGACATAACAGTACACTGTTTTATGTGGGATATCAACATTGCATAGGTTTCTGGGTAATCCATATCATAGAGGTACTGATGACTCTGTGGCTTTAGAGTGGAATTCATCCATCTTGGAATGTCAGCTGGGGATGGATGATCCAGCTGTTAATGTAAAGTGTGTCTTTACATATGGTGGCGGAGGGCCGCTCTAAGCTGGATATCTCTCCCAGTCATCAGTAGATGATTGATACTGCCGGGTCCAGCAGATTCACAGTACATTTGCAGCCCAATGAGCCTGTCTGGGCTTGGCTAATAGAACTGAGCATCACCAGTACTGATAAACAGACTTAGCTCTGTGTTGTTCCTCCCCTCAACACACATCACACTCACATCACACAGACAGGCGCACAAGCAAGCGCACAACGAACAAGCCCACACACACCTATACCACACACAAACGGCAAAGGTGTCTACACACGTACACACAAACATGCTCGTGCACACGCACACAATGGCACCATCTGGATTTTACAATTACTGTACTATCAGCCTCTCCCTCAAGAACGGCTTTGTGTTTTCTAGAAGCTTCTCCTGCACTGCAGGGAAATGTAATAAGCACTTGAGTGGATGATGTTTTGTAGGAGTGGGCCTATGTGTATTTTTATTGGGTTACTGTCTAATGTCATGTGTGAAAACGTCACACACACAAGATTTGTGGGCCAGCGTTTGTGCGGGCATCTTGGATTTCTGTGCGTGTCGTTGTGTTTATGTGTCAGTGTTTGTGTCAGGAAAAAAGTTACATTAAATTGAACCTACTAAAAACACAATCATGAATTAAACATGGGAACAATGGGCAGTCATATTCCAGACAGTATACAGTGGTTTGTTAAAGCAGGGCCGTGTTCAGGCAGTAATTACTGGATTGATTAAAAAAAGAACAAATGAAAATACACTCTCTCTTCTTCCAGGACAGGCTTGCTGCTGCTTGTCTCCATCCATTTGCTTTTGGTTGATGAATACTTGGTGTTAAGTTATTCATTTGGTGTGTGCGGGTGTGTGCGTGCGTGTGCGTGCGCAAAATAACGTACCTAGATTTGGTTTGTAATCATGTTATAAATATATGTAATAATATAATTCAACAAAGTGCTTTTTCTGCATATATACATACACACACATACATACGTACTGGGTGTAAATCAAACACCCAAGAACATATATGTATGTGAACACCTACACTTCCATTCATCCAACAAGAAATAAACATATTGTATGTATTGTCACACCATAAAAAAGTGTGCGCGCGTACACATACGCTCGCACACACAGCGTGTCGAAGGCGTGATTGATTCCCAGCGAGGAGCCAGCAGACGTTCTCGACTCAGTGTTTACGGTCGCCAGGACGCTCTCTCTGTCCATCTCTCTCCATAGCAACAAGAGCAGTTGTTTAAAAACAGTCTCACATCAGAGTGTGAAATACGCTGATTGCCAGAGTAATGAGCTTTTCCAAAAGGCCTTAGTCAGTTTCAGCCAACGCTGCATGGCCGGGCATAGTCGGATATCTGGAACAAAACCACATTTATTTTCTGCCAGTCTTGTGTGGCTGCGTGCGTCGCATTCATTCTGGTGTGTGTGTTTGCTTGTCTGCCTATACCGGCCTGTGTGTCTTTCCATAATATTAATGCTATAGAGACAAAATTTCTTCTTTCACTCCCGTCATTCCTCCTCTGTCCTCTCCACTCTGAGGGCGACTAATAGCATGTTCCTTCATCAGCCTGAGGGGAACTAATGATTGCGAACAGAACCGTATGAATGAAATGGATGCAGAACGGTATGAATGAAATGTATGCACAAAACGGCCACGTTCAGATCTCCGGGCCCACGTCAGAAATGCACACCGATAAGAATTGATCTATAGCCGGGTAGCGATCATGCAGAAATGTAAACGAAACAGGTTTCCTTTTTTTTATTTGGATTATTTACGCCTCTCCTTTGACCCCCGTGGAGTAATATTTTAATATCATTGTGACTGGATGGACTAGGGAAGGTTTTAGATAAAACACTGCTTTAATGCCGTTGACCAGCATGCTGCTTAGACTAGATAAGGACAGGGTGCCCAGTGAAAGCTATGTCTAGTAATTTTTTTCTCCCTTGATACCATTTTACCTGTACATTTTATTTATTCAGCAGACCCTCTCATCCCGACTGACGTACCCTTAGTTCATTTATTCTAATCAAGTCAGTTGAGAAAACAATCAAGTCATGGGAAATGCGTTGTACTCAGTGAAGTAGATGCGGTCGGAGTAGATTTTTTTTAAACTATATATACTGTGTATTGTGTGTGTATTGTGTGTGTATATATATATATATATATATATATATATATATATATATATATATATATATATATATATATATTAAGGAGCAGGACAGTCACAGTATTTTTTTTTAACTATAGAACCAGTTTTGGTGAGATTCGAAGGGCAGTGGGCCGGATTCAAACCCATGCCTTAAACTGTAGCTCGGTGTGTGTGTGTGTGTGTGTGTGTGTGTGTGTGTGTGTGTGTGTGTGTGTGTGTGTGTGTGTGTGGGCATCTGTGAATTTTATACTGAAATATAATTTGTGCATTATTACAATAACAACCATGGAGCTGTGGTTTCCGCCAGGCCGGCAGTTTTAGGAACTCCGTCGGACTCTCACTATTTTAAAATGTTAGGATGTCATGCACGTGGTACAAATTGAGGATTGAATCAGGTCCCCTCTTGTCATGTACGCAATCAAAGAAAATTATTATTTTAATTATTGATACTATTATTTAAGTCCATGTCAACTAGCCCGGGTCAGCTAATGTTTATTTGGTGGGCTAGACTTTTTTGATAGCCATTGATGTTTTAATGTTTGACAGAATTCCCTTGTTTTCCCCCAGCAAGGATGGTCATAGAGGAAGAAAACAATAAAAGCAGATATATCAGAAAGAGAATATGTGTTTTCCTGGTTTGTGTGTATTTCTTTAGTGTGTGTTTCTGGGTTTGTTTGTTTTTGTGGTGTGTGTGTTTGTGGGGAGTTTTTTGTGGTGTATGTCTGTGTGTGAGAGTGTGTGCGTGTGTGAGTGTGAGGGACAACTCCAAATGGTTAAAACAGAGATGGCCATCCTCCGTTCCCCAGCCCCCTTCCCTCTCTCCACCCCCAGTGGGTGTAAACAGACAGGGGCTCAGCCAATAGCCCGCCTCCCTTCCTCCTCTCATCCCCAAGCCCCTCCCCTCCCCGTCAAACGGGAGCCCTGCTCCGAAAGAGTGCCTCAAACTTGGAGAGAGGGAGAGAGTGAAGATTCCGCTTTGAACCGGCAGACAGCGGCAGCGAGAAATAAACGAGTGCCGAGCCACTACCAACCAGTAGGATGCGCGTTTAACCATCCACTGTCCAGCCTAAGGAAAAGACAACACAAAAAACGTAGATTCTATTTTTCCCCACTCTACCTTACTCCTGTCTTGTTAACAAGTTGAGCTTGATGCCTGCGCTTGATGAGGCTTGCGGTGGAGCGAGAGTGATTGTTCTTTGCGAGGAGCCTCTCTGCTCTGTGAGCGCGTCTTAGAGAGAGCGAGAGTGGAATTGGAGAAGCAGCCTACTGCCTCAGAGCCAGTGAGAGACTGCCGAGAGAGTGAGCTTCGGAGACATCCAAGGCAAGTGTTTTTTTGAGAAACAGAAAGGGGAACAAAAGGGCAAGGCACAGCACTGCACAGTGTGTACCCAGCTTCATGCCTCTGTGATCAGGTAATAAGACCAGCCAGGAGGGCTCTGCGCAGATCCTTTTAAACATTTTGGGAAAGGAACCTCTGCAGGATTTCTCAATCCAAGGTAACAGCTCAAATCTTCTTTTTCGCCGTGTTAGCCACAGCTCATTTTGGTTGTACACGGTCTACTACGTTTTAAGGTTTTTATGCACCCCGTACGTACGTGTGTGTGCGCGCGCCAGTGCGTCCGCGTGCCTTGTCTGTGGTCACAATGCAGTGCGCTCATTTGCTGTCAATTATAACGCCTTTGTCGGCTTAAGTGAATGTGCTCAGTTAATCCGCTAGAAGAGTGTCATGTTTGTGCTAATTCCATAATGGTATAGTGGCATTTTTCCCCCATTTTATTATCTGGGTACCTCGAGGGTACCTGAGTCACGCTTCTCTCTCTCTCTAACTGAGACTTAGAGTTGATTGGCAAGAGAAAGGGAAGCCGAACGCTCACCCAAAAAAGCTGCCTCGGCGCTGGGTTGTGCTCACTCACCAGCGTCAGATGGTCTGAATTACAGCAGCGAATAGTTTCTGCAAAGCCCAGTCCTTTTTCGGTGCAGCCTGTGGTCAGAATTTCCAGTCTCTGAAAGTCCACCCGGGCTGTAAAACCAGGATTTGCAAGGCGGCTAACGCTGCGGAGAGGGGTTCTCGAGGCTTTTTTTGGCTCAATGTAACGGTGTATATAGATTATTTCGATTTCAAAGCATATGAAATGTTTGTCATTTGTATGAACATTTTGATTTGTTTGCACTTGATATAAGATCTACTTATTTATTCCAGCTGTTTTTTTCAAGTTGTGGAAACATGGAGACAGTGGTTTGCGTAACACATGTAGTAATTCCCTCTCACATTTTGTTTCGGGGAGAATTGAATCTTACAGTGCTGGATAATTGGAACCAGCTTTTTTAATAATTTTTGGGGGAGTGTGTATGTGTGTGTTACCGTTTCAATTAGCCTGTTATACTTCCCCCGTCCCGTCGTTGAGTAAAGGAATTATAGAACGAAAACGAACTGACCCAAAGAACTGCTGGAATAAAAGAATGAATGACAGTTGGAAACCTTTGTATTCACGGATGTGCTGGAGATGGCCACATCTTAAAAAATGTGAAAGATGGACATTTCCGATAAAGACAACCTCCGTCGATTATATGATTTTATAATTTAAACATCGATGTATTACAGAAGTGTATTTTTGCCGTATATTCAGTCTCCCGGGGAAGTTGGTTCTTTCATATTAAAATGAAGACAATGGATATATAGGTGTACTGGAGCGCAGCAACAATGTGCGCGCTCATGCATTAAAGACGCTGTGAAATTCCACCAGTCAGATACTCCCACTCAGAGGAACCTGCGGTGTCTCGTAATGTCAAACATTTTCCCCAATTGTCAAGAACCTGAAAACACAAGAACTGGGAAATGGGGGCCTCTCACTCCGACCTATTTAAGATTTGAGTGCCAAAGCCTCTGACCCTAGAGGCTATACATTAGTGTCCTAAATATCACCCCGTTCGCTATATTGCCCTGGACTAAAGTAGTTCAATATCTAGAGAATAGAATGCCATTTGGGACAGTCTATGAGAAATAAGCTGTCAAGAATTACAGAGGAGGCCCGGGCCATGTGCGTAGGTGTTTAATGTCCCTCTCATTCAGCTGGTGTTACTGCATGGTTCCACTTTAGCTCTCATATTAAGCCCTGGCTTGATTTACAGGCAAGGGCCCAGTTCTTTGATTCCGCACCCTAAATTGATTTTTGGAGGGGGAATAATGTTAGACATTGAGAGAAAAATAAAATAAGAGGAAATAGCTCACTGAACAGAAAACCTGGCTGTCCTCTCTTTCTCTCTCATTTTCTCTCTATTTCCCTTCACAAATGGAAAAGGATCGCCTAGCAACGGGGCCCAGGCTGTGCTTGGTGTGTTAGTGTGTTTTTTAGTGTGTGTGTGTGTGTGTTTGTTCATGTGATATATATACAGCCGTTGTGTGCATTAATATGGCTTATGGACTACATTAGTCAAGATGAAGCTATTACTCAAAGAATAAAAGTTTCAATTACGTATGATAAGCCGTCAGGATATTTCTGTGATTTAGAGTCATGTAAAATGGGCCAGGTCCTATTTTCTTTTCCATACATTTATTTGTTTCATTGTTGGTGTTGTTACACTGAACGGCCATTTATCGTAGCGTAACTTAAAGGGGGCCCAGGCTTTTTCAAATTGCGTTTCAAAGACCTAGATCTAGGCTGAGTGTTTATATGGTACCTCAACTCATTGTTAATTTATAGAGGGAAATGGGAAAACATCCGCCAGCACCGCTCCTGAGTATTTCGATTTTCAGCTAAAGGAAATTGGGGGAAAATCTGGATTGACGTTGGCATCGGGCAAAAAAGAAAAGAACTGTGTAGCCTACGGGCCCTGCAGTGTGTTGCATCATGATTAGCATAATGTGTAGTGATTATATAACCGTGTTTTGGGAAAGTTATGTGACGAGAGAGGGATGAAAACAAACTATGCCATCTACTATTCTTTCAGTGTAAAAGACATGAAAGAGGGGCTTGAAGAGTGAAGTGCTTGTTCCCTCTATCCATCTCTCTGTTTTTACTTTTCCCTTCCATGTCTCCATCATTTTCTCTCTCTCCCTCCACCTCCCTGTGATTAAAGTTAATATCTCAACCATCCGTCCTTTCAAACCATCATTAGATATCTAGGCTCCGGTAAAGGATTTAGAGATTTGCTTTCTCTAGAGAATGATGTGTATGGAGTGATTTACGGAGCGATGATGAGAGAGAGCGACAGAGTTGTGACAGTGAGTGTGTGTGCGGGTTGGAGTGTGTGTGTGTGTGTGTGTGTGTGGATGTGCGCGTCCGGGCGCACTCTGCTGTTGAGGGATGAGGTGTGTGTGAGTTAGGCCTTATCTGGCTACGTGTCCAGATGGCTATGATCAGGGCATGAGAAGGACTGCGAGAGTGAGGGCTTCTCTCTCCCCTGTTCTCTCTCCCTCCTTTTCTCTCCCCCTTTCTCTCTCTCTCTACCCCTCCCCTTTGTTTTTCTCCCGATAGGCCTGTTTCTTCCATCTCTATATTTCTGTCTATCTTTCCTTTCTCTCATCACTTTCCCATCTCTCTCCACCTCAGCCATTTCTCCTTTCACCATATAACCACATTTGACCCGTCCACACAAGCTTCTGAACTAAACCCTTTTGATAACATACAGTACACATGAGCGCCAATCGATTCTTTTTATTTTCTCATCACAGCCCCCATCCTAATCTCCAGTCTGGCTCTAGATAAGGCTTGGAGGAGGTGGCCCGTTTTATATACAGTAGCAGGCGACTGTTGCACGCTATGGTGCGTTGGTTGTGCATATGGTTAAGAAAGCAGTTAAGCTACACTCATCCATTTGGCATAAGAAGAGGGCCCCTCAAAGGGGCTTTCTGCTTCCAGAATATTCTTTGTGATTGTTTGGCATGGGCCCAAGTCAGCTAGCTACAGATTGGACTGTTAAGAGGGGAGCGAGGGGAAGAGCAGGGAACGTTGGCCAGAGGTGTTTGTTGTGTTTTTTAAATTTATTTATTTATTTTTTACAAATAAGTGGTATGCTGTTGAAGGTTTGCAAATTCTGGGAGAAGACTTCAGTTTGGAGAGAAAATATAAATTAGATTTGTTGGATCCCAAATTGAATCCTGTTACCCATATTATGTATTCGTATTGGCCTTGGTCAAAGGTAGTGCACTTCATTGGAAAAATGGAATTATGGAGCCCTCTTTTTTTTCAAGGTGGGGATTTGGATGAAATTGAACATTCATGAAATAGAACATTCATTTTAACATTAAAAACATTTTCTTCAGAAAAACATTTCATAGGCAGTACTTTTATAGCATTTATAGCATCCTCAGTCATTTAAAATATTTACATTTTTAAAATGTAGTGAGATGGGAGGGAAATCAGTTATGAATAGAACTATTTTATTGTTATTTAAATAAAATATAAAGGAATATATTAGACGTCAACCACAACTGGTATAGAATCATTCAAATATAAGTAGGCGTAAAATTGACGTTTTAGTGTAAAAAAAAATTAGATTTTTTTTATGATCCTTAAAAAATACTAATCAAGAGTTGATTACATAAATAATAATGATATAAATGAATACAAGTTATATAAATTATCATCAACATCTCTAACACAATCAGCCATAAATACCAATACGGTTAAGTACATACTGATATGGCAAGAGTGTGTGTGATAGCCATAATGTCCTGCTCTACACAACACAGATAGACACACACACACCCGCTGCTGGCAGGGATGAATCCTGGGACTATTCCTGTGTTTCCACATGTGTATAACTGGTCATGCATTTAGCCACAGTTTTATTCCTGAGTTAATGACTTCATTTACGCTGATAGACACATTCAGTTACAGAACCAATGTATGGTCCACCCATTAATTGTTTCTTTATTTTCTTGTTTTTCGTTAATGTTAAGTTTATTAGGGGAATTGAGAACCGATCTTTCCCTTAGATTAAAAAAAACAATTCCTCCGGTTTAAAAAGGGCCTCTCGGCGGGCGCAGGTGTGTGTCGATCCCGCCAGTTTGGGTTTTTATAGTTTTTCTAACTCCTGGTGGAGGCGGTCAAAGGTTGTGAATGTCCAGGTTTGTCCGGGTCCACGGGGGATTGCTGACAGAGTGACCGTCCTTACCGCAGCTAGCCTGGGGAAAATAACAGAAGCCCCTGTTGAGGTGGAGAGCCAAGCTAAGCAGGGCCTATACATCACGTCCCAGAGACGGCGCCACGGGGAGGGGGCCACTGGAAAACGGCCACAGCACATACATTCACACAATAGCTCTGCTGTCCTGGACCTGTTTTTTAACAGTGCAGCTCCAGTGCCAGGTCATTGTACTCATTATGGTCTCTGAGGCGAAGCAGATCCTAGGTCAGCACTACTATTCTGAGGTGAATTGGTCTTTCTAACTCGAGTATTACAACTGGACTGTTGCTTTCCTTAAAGCTAACATATGTTAGTAAGGCTGAGCCGACCTGAACTGGTCGGCTGGAACTGGCAATGCCTGCGGTTCAGCGGTGACCATTTGCAGAGCTACAGTGAAACGCGTCAATTGAAAGTGAATTTAACAAAACAAAAAATCCTACTGATACTACTAATAATATTATGAATACTAATTCGTATTATTTTATTGTAATTATAAAAATGTTATGTAATACAAATTAGAACAAATGTAATATGAATTGTTATTATTCCATAATATTGATAATTATTATTTTTAGTTGTATTTTATTTCTTTGTTTTTGCAGGGAAACAGTGGTCCAACAAACAATAAAAACTTGAATAAGAAAATATTTTAAAACTGATATAAAACAATTAAAATCAGCAAGTACAATTCACTGTAAAATGTTCAGTCAGACACTTTTTAAAATGTGCTATGGACACAGTATCCTTCATCCTAAGGTCCTCCTGTAGATCATTCCAAGTTTGAGGGCCACTGAGAATGATGTTGTACCTATCTTAGACTTGGCCCGGGGTACCTCGAACTATCCAATATTGCAATCATGTTTGATAAGAGCTGTTTTTCAGTATAATTTTGTAGGTAAGATAATTTGGAAGTTTCTGTAGGATAGATATATATTAGATTTTTATGGTATTATTAATAATATTATTACTATATAAATGCTATTTTGAAAAATAATGTAACATTTTTTATAATGCCTTTATTAATCCAAACTGTTGTATTTTTTTTTTTAATATATATTTACTTCGAACCTTTAACTTTCCTTTTTATCATCATTAATTTTTAAATTAAATTATTGGAGCAACTGCTTTAACCCTAGGTCTGCCACTAGCCTTACATAGGCTCTGGGCAAGATTTGGTTCGGGGGCCACCCACCTACAGTTTAGACCCCCCCCCCCCCCCCCCCCCCCCCCCCC
>JACXGI010019046.1:0-12535 GCA_016801175.1 Esox masquinongy
AAACGGGAAAATCTAGGGTAGGGGGCTCATGCTATAAGAACTGTGTGTGCTGTGATTGTGTCAGACTCTGTTGGACTGAATGCCACACTGTCTCCAGATATATCTGTATGAATAAAGATAATTGCCGGCACTGCGATTTTGTCTCCTCTTAATCTCTTCTCATTAACCAACTCGGGGAAGTACTTTAGGTCGGTACTTCGGTACTTCAACAGGCCTTTACACACTGCATTGTTCCAGACTAAGACTGGCCCCGGGTTAGCTTAGCCTGTGTTCACTAAGTTTATTAACCCTTGGCTAAGGCTTAACCCTAGGCTAAGGATTCACACTTGTGTTCCTAAGCCCTGGGCTAACGGACAAATACGACACAATACCATTTTACATTCTATGATAAGCTGCAAATGTTTCGTTCTCTCTGGCATGCGAATAATGTTACAGTAGCTTACATCACTGACACATGATCAATGTTACGCTACCATGATTCAATTAACGACTTCATGACATCGACTGATCAAGATGCCCACCCTGTCGGTATTTGCTTGAACAACTTTGTCAAAACTACGCAAAGAAAGAGAAAAACGTTAGTCAACCCTTCATTCTTTCGACATATTTGCTGGATTTACATCCAAAGCAAGCTGCAATAACGACTACGCTAAGATTTAGCAGGTATAATGAAACAACAAAACTTTGCAGAGTGAAAAGACCAAAACAGATGAGGCTGTTGGTAACGGTGCGCATCACAAGCTTATGTAAATTAAGTGAAAGGGCAGGTTATGTGATTGGACAATAAACGTTCTATGGTTTTGTTCGTGAACCCGTTTCACACTGGTTATTTTGTCACCGTTTTTCTGGGGCTAGCCCTGAAAAGTCGGGGCTAACCCTGCTCCAGAGCATTGCCAGCTAGCCCTAGGCTAAGGGTGGTGCTTTCCCACTTCAAAATATGCAAGTGTGAACACTTGCTTAGCCCTGGGTTTAGGAAGCACTTAGCCCAGGGCTTAGGATGCTCTTAGCCCTAGGCTAAGGTGCCGTGTGAACACGTCTAGTGTGGTTGGATGTATTACACAATCAAAGCAAATGAGCACAAGCAAATATAAACATTAACATCAAAATAGGATTTTTTTATATTAGATCATGTTCTCTACATCAGCTTACATAAGCTCTAACCATTTCTCAGTGTGCTCCACCTTATAATATTCTTTAACTTATATAAAATATTATTGAAATTGTAATTTTGTTTCATTTATCATTTCCCCCACATAGTTTTTCCTTTGAAAAGGTAGCCTACACAACACAAATTATAGACACACCAAAGACCTTTATTTTGATGGCAACATATGAAAATCAGAAGTGTTATTGTTGCTGATTAATCTCTAATGTAGAGTCTTACTGTTGCTACTGAAGTTGAATAAATAATAGGCCTGAAAATATAAAGTGGTATAGTTGTTTTCGCGGCCACCCAGCCTCACAAGCAGGTACCTCTTTAAATTAGGGGCCGGTGGGGCCGGGCCCCACCACCAGATGGCACTAGGGAGTGCACAACATCTATGTCCACGACATGTTCAATAACTCAATAAAGGTTTTATATGTGTATATTATTAGTAACTAAAATTGTTGCATCCTTTATTACATTTAAAGCCCACAACAAATTACAAATGTAGCGCTGTCCGATATATTCTAAATTTATTTCTATAGGTGACCATCTACCTAAGGTCAGTAGCAGTACGCTAGCAATGTTCATTTGATGAGCATGGGGCCGGTCCCTCAACGTTCATTTAATCTAGTGAGCAGATGAAAACACTGCGCATGTTCAACGCGCTTTTAATAATAAGCTGTGGGGCATGAACATTTCGGCCCCATAGCCAATAAAACATAATAGAATGACCTACATCAAGACGTTTAGAAAACGTCATTTACGTGGTGTCGGCACCGCTACCTAGCTAGCACATGTCAGTTATCCCAGTTTGTTAGCCACTACTTACTGATAGCGAGGCTTCTACAGCGAGGCAAAATGAATGAAGTTGACAATTTATTAAAAGTGAAATTTTGTACGGTGTCATTAGAACAGAAGCTAGAAATTAAACGTTTGGGACCACACCAACCAGAAGATTTCAACATCATTCAATCTGCAAAGGACAAAAACCGCGCCTTCAATCGAGAGTGGTTCAAGAGAAAATCATGGCTAACTGCCAGTGTAGCTAAAGGATCACTATTTTGCTTTCCTTGCTTGCTCTTTAGTGGGGACACTACTTGGACTACAACAGGATTCAAAGATTTGAAACACCTTTCGGAACGACTGGCCAAACGTGAAAGCAGTGGATCGCATGTTGAAAATGCTGTCAGATTAGGCTTGCTTGGAAGGGCTAACATCGCTGCTCAAATTGATGCCTCTCACAAACGTGCTATTGAGCTCCACACTTAGCAAAAAGAAAAGAACAGGGATGTTTTTGGTAGAATAATAACATGCCTAAAACTTTGTGGAAAATGCGAAATTGCTTTGCGAGGCTGTGATGAAACCTCAGCTTCACTGAACCCTGGCATTTTTAAGAACATTTTTGAGACAATGTGTGAGGGGGATTCTAGACTCAGACGACATTATGATTCACAGCCCTACTTCAAAGGCACCTCAGCCACTATTCAAAATGAACTTTTAGAGTGCATGTTCAGTGTATACCAGGAGGTGGTTGCCAAGCAGGTGTTAGAGGCTCCTTTCGTTGCTATTCAAGCGGACGAGACAACAGACATGTCCTGCAAATCGCAGATGGTAATTGTGCTACGCTACATGACTGGAACAACAGTGAAAGAGAGGTTTTGGAGATTCAGTGATGTAAGGGACGAAACAGCTTCTGGTCTTGTTAATGCTATAAAAGCCGCACTTCAGCCATTAAGCCTTCCTGATAAATTAATTGTGCAAACATACGATGGTGCGGCGGTGATGAGTGGCTGCATAAGTGGGGTTCAGACACTAATGAAACAGTTTTATCCAAATGCACTATTTGTGCATTGTTACGCACACCAGCTAAACCTCACTCTGCAGCAAGTGTGCTCAGCAAGAATATCTGCTTTGAAAGTGTTCTTTGCAGATTTATCTGCTTTCGTCACTTTTTTTTTCCAATTCACCCAAAAGAGCAGTCGCACTAGCAGAGACTTAATATCGGCGCATTCCAAGGCCTCCCGCCACTCGATGGAGTTTCAAAAGCAGAACAATGAATGCTGTTTGGGAGAACCGTGTGGATATCAAATACTGTCTAGATAAGATACGAACAGAACCCGGATGGGACAGTGTTACCCTACGTGAAGCCTACGGCCTCTCCATACATCTGGAGGATGCCAGAAGTCGACATTTTGTATAACATACTGCAAAAACGAGGTATAGACGCAGCCACAATCTACCGTGCAATGGAAAGCTTCAAAAATAGAGTGGGTCAACTGAGAGAGAGCGGATGTATTATCACAGGTGAGAGTGAATGAACGTCACTGGTGAGTCTATTTTTGCATTATTACAGGGCATGTTATTTTGTCCATAGGTTAAGTCTCATTAAGCAATGGGGTTCCCTGCTCAAAATGTTGCTTTGGATGTGTTACAAGTTACAGTTGCAGACCGCAATGATCATATAGCCTACTGCTTGATACTTTTGAATTTGTAATGCGATGCTGTATAACAAGGTAATAAACCAGTTGCATAAGATCAAATGCCGTTCTTGAAGATGGGATGTCACTTGTATCCCTGTCTCCACTTCCGCTACGCATTACGTTATAGTGTGCATTTGTGATTTCATTTATGAGGTGCGTGCATTTGTGTTTGGATTGAGCAAGTAGGTTTGTGTGTAGTTTCATTGATGAGTCGGATGCTGCCCATACGGAGTTTATTGTGCCCCACCAGGCTTTCCGTGCCAGAAACGCCACTGCTCACAAGGGTATTTATTTGTAATACACCAACAGATTACGCGGCACGCTATGAAAATTGCCTCACCAATTGATCCTCATCTGCACAGGTTTTTCTCTAATCGGGTAGGAAAAAATCTGAGGATTTTCATTCATCGTCTTTATGCTGCCATCTCTTGGAAGTATGTAGTACCTTCATTTGGAAAACGTTTCTACAATGTCACTAAGTTTACGGACATCCTTACTAAACTGCTAATCAGAATTGTCCTATAACTTCTAACATTTGTCTTCACCATTTCAGAAATACACATTACTTTCCGATTACTGAACCTGCCTATGTTTCCCTATGGAAAAATGCTATAAATGTGGACGACGCTGTGTACTTCAGATCTCTCAAATGTATATTTTCAGATTTTTTTTTTAAGTTGGTCACCATTCTAATCAGGAGGACCTCCACTTTTAAATAAGACAGGCAAGCGGACTTTGCTGCCATAAAACACTAGTCACAAAAATGTTTCCCCCATAGAACTCTTAAGCTCCACCCATTGGTTTCCTATGGCTGGGAGAGAGATGCCTGTTTTCAGAGGCAAATGTCTCAGAATGTATATTTTCAGATTTTTTTTATGTCAGACAGCATTTTAACCAGGAGAACCTCCCCTTTTAAACAAGATATGACAGTGCAGCGGGCTTTCATGTCATCAAACACTAGCCAAGAAAAAGCTCTAGAGTTCCTCTTTGGAACTTTAGAGCTCTTCCCATTGATTTCCTATGGAGGGGCATGTCGGTCTTAAGAGGCAAATATCCTAAAATGTAAATTTTACAATTTTTTCAAGTGGGACATCATTTTAATCAGGAGAATCTCAGCTTTTTAAGAAGATATGACAGTCCAGTGGGCTTTCATGTCATCAAACGCTATACTAAAAATAGTCAGATATTGCATTTTTAAAAATACTTCCACGTAATGCAAGTTTAAGCGCAATTAATACCATTAAGGACCAGGTGTTTACTTCCTATATCAGCTGTTATTTTTCAGTTTCGTCACAAAATAAACTTAAAGTAATAAAATAAAAAAGGACACCTGTTTTGGTGCTATTTTGAGGAAATGGAATTTTAAGCTTCATTCAGGTCAGAAGAGGCTCAGCGAAGGTTTGATTAAATTCATTGGCTATGGGCTTGCGCTACCATTCCAGCTCAGCCAGGGTTCTTTGGCCATTTTAGAGGCTTGGGTGAATTTTTATGCATTCTATTGTCCAGCCTAACAACAGTTGGTCAGGGGCTAATGACTTTCAAGAGGGGATGATGACTTTGTCATTTAAATTACTATATTATAGGGGCTTAGGAAATACACGGACATGCGGATATAGAGGTGTACCGATTTTGGTTCTAGTTTGCAAATGTTTAGGTTACATTTTGAACTGGGAAATTTAAAAGGAGTTCGCAATTCTGTATATTAAGTAACTGCACGTCATTGATTGTGGCCAGTTGTTACCACCTCCACTATATCCATGCAACTGATCATGTATGGTTTCATGTAAAGGAATGTAAAGTTCATGTAAAGATAATACAACAAAAATGATGGCAAGTAATTTTATGTCAACCACACAGGGGCGGTATGGAGGTTATCCATGTTTGCAAGCTCACCACGCTCACGCCATTTCACTTAGAGCTCTGAAAAGATGGGGATTAGTAAAACTCCTCACAATGAACATAATTGCAATTGGGACCCATTAGCTCAGCCCTTATGTTTTTTCGGCCGTTTTGAATATTTGAAAAACGCTTCATAAGGTACTCCTATAGCATGGTATGTCCGATATTGACGTCCTTTGACATTTGGCATCTATGGACCGATGTCTTCAAAGTTTCTATAAGCCAGGCCAGTATGTCAAAAAACATGGCCGCTATTGACAAATGAACATGTGCTTGGGTGTGGTTTTGAACATATACGCACACTACTACCACAAGGATAAGAGCATAAAAATTGTTCTTGGTCAATATGTTGATAAAGTTGATACGACAAAAATGACTGCAAGTAATTTTATGTCAACCACATAGGGGCGCTATTGAGGTTTTCCACGTTTGCAAGCTCCCCACGCTCACCCCATTTGAGTTAGAGCCCTGAGAAGAGGCAGATTAGTCCACCTCCTCATGAGGAACATAATTGTAATTGGGACCCATTAACTCAGCCCTTATGGTTTTAAGGCCATTTTGAGAATGTGAAAAATGATTTGCATGATAGCATAGTCAATAGTCGATATGTTTAACTGATGCTCCCACTTCCTTTGTACTGCAGTGTTTCCACATTCACTGAACGAACAATAGTTCACATTTGCTGTCTAGTGTATTTCTTTATTTTTCATAATTTACACAAGGGGTGTATCGGTACGCAGAGGTCACGGTTCGGTACGTAGCGAAACTTTTGTCACGTTCAGTACGATTTGGGTAATGTGGAAAAAAACATGCAAAACATAACATATATATTTTAATTTATTTCTAAGTTAAACTTTGCCCATTGCCACTGTATTTAAAGCATGCAGTAGGTTGGATTTTTTTAGTAAAAAAAGCAATTACAGCATTTTGCAATTACTCACCGTTCAGAAAGCGGTTCCGCATCGATGCCCGATAGAGAATGACGTTCCGAATAATAATATAAAAAATAGAATTACCTGTTCCAAAAAACACTAACTCAGAGTTTGACATTAATCTTAGTCTTGCTAACGTTAGCTTTGGGTTCTTGTTTGCTAGCTAATAGTTTTGCATGTTTTGCCTGTTTTTTTCCACTGTTGCAAAATCATACTGAACGTGACTTAAAGGTTTTGGTACGTACCGAACCGTACCGTTACACCTCTAATTTACACATTGTAGGATAATAGGGAAGACATCAAAACTATGAAATAACACATGGAATAAAGTAGTAACAATAGCAAGTGTTAAACTGCTCAAAATATATTTGTTTGAAGTAGCCACCGTTTGCCTTGATGACAGCATTGCAAACTCTTTGCATTTTCTCAACAAGCTTTATGAGGTAGTCACCCAGAATGCATTTTATTGAAAAAGTGTGAAGGTTAGAAGTTTATTTGTGGAATAATTTTTCCTTGATATAGCGTTTGGCCAATCAGTTGTTTTGTGTCAAAGTAGGTTTGACACATTTGGTAATCCATACTATGGCAAGAACAGCTGAAATAAGCAAAGAGATACCACAGTAAATCATTACTTTTCGACATGAAGTTCAGGTAATCTGGAAGATTTCCAGAACTTTCTTCCATTGCAGTATCAAGTGCTAGGATGAAACTGTCTCTCATGAGGACCACCACAGGAAGAGTAGACCTTTCACCACAGGAAAGGAGTTACCTGTGCTGCAGAGGATAAGTTCATTAGAGTTAGCAGTCTCAGAAATTGGCAAATAACTGCACCTCAGATTGCAGCCCAAATAAAAGCTTCATAGAGGTCAAGTAACAGGCACATCTCAACATTAATTGTTCAGAGGAGACTGTGTGTGTATCAAACTATTTGACCAAGAAGGAGAGTGGTGCTGCTGCATCAGATAACCTGCCTCCGCAATCACGAGACCTCAATCCAATTGAGATGTTTTGTGATGAGTTTGTCCGCAGAGTGAAGGAAATGCAGCCAACAAGTGCTTAGCATATGTGGGAACTGCTTCAAGACTTTTGGAAAAGCATTCCAGGTGACTACCTTATAAAGCCGGTAGAAAGAATGCCAAGAGTATGCAAAGCTGTCATCAAGGCAAATGGTGGCTACTTTGATGAATCTAAAATATAAATGTATTTTAATTTGTTTAACACTATTGGTTACTACATGATTCCATATGTGATATTTGTTTTGAAGTCATCACTATCATTCTAGCATGAGGACAATATTAAAGATAAAGAAAACCTTGAATGAGTCGGTGTGTACAAATGTTTCGCTAGTACTGTACATTTGTTGTCCCAGTGACTTCTTGAATGGCACCTTTCTTTGTTTTAGTATTTTCACAGGTCGGGGGGATGCAGCAATTGAGCTTAGCCTATAATTTTGTTGCTCAGCCTACAGTTCATTAGTGATGTATTTTGTCATATGGTGCATACAGTTGAAGTCGGACGCTTACATACACCTTTGCCCAAACTCTGTTTGCCACAATTGCTGGCATTTTATTTTAGTGAAAACTCCTTGTCTTAGGACAGTTACGATCACCACTTTTTTTTAGAATGTGAAATTTCCGTATTACTGTAGAGAGAATTATTTATTTCTGATTTTGTTTCTTTTATCACATTCCCAATAAGTCTGTAGTTGACATACACTCAATTAGTATTTGGTAGTGTTGCCTTTAAATTGTTTGACTTGGGTCAAATTTTTCAGCTAGCCTTCAACAAGCTTCCCACAATAAGTTGGGTGAATCTCGGACACACACCCATGCCCTGTGTCTTAGATTCATGAAACTTGTTCCATAAGTACATCTCCTCACAAGGAATATTTTTGCCAATGGGACTCAAAATCTGCCATATTAGACTTTCCACCATTTTGGATTTTGTGAAAAATGTTTAAAACAAAACTCCTATAGCACCAAATGTCTGATCTTTACGTTCTTTGATATTTGGCTTCTATAGACAAAGTTCTGTAAAGGATGTATAAGCGAAACCCGTATGTCAAAAAATGTGGTCGTTATTGACCAATAAACATTCGAGTGGGTGTGGTTTTACACATATATGCATATAAATCTGAAAACCTTTATGATATGATAAATTTGTTTGATGTACATCTTCACAACACTATTAAGATGTAATGTAATCAAGTAAATTAAATTTTAGCTCAAGGTGGTGCCATAATATACAGAAGGCTTTATCTCTTTATATGTCTGAGTGTGATTTACTTTTGGCACACAAAGTCAGGGTAATGCATCTAGCTAATGTATGAACTATGGCTGAATTTGGCCACATGGGGGCACCATTGGACAAGAAGCATCATTCATGCTTTATTTTGAGAATTTATGAATAGATGGTGCACATGAATCTCTCAATGCATAAGTGGTGAAATAAGGCCAATAGTAGCTGAATGCTGAAACATGCTCAATGCTGCTTGCAGCTTTAATTATTATTATTATTATTATTATACTCCTGACATTTTTAAGGCCTTTTTTGGAAATTCCAGTGAGATAAAAAAGCACAAAAAAGCCCAAATATGCATGGTAGTAAAGGCCCAAAGGCCACAACTTCTGATGTAATCCAACTGCAAATTGACCTTAAGGTGGCGCTGTCGCAAGCCTCCAATGTGGCCACATTTGAAACCTCGCCACACCCACCCCATATGACATAGAGTCCTGAAAATGGGTAAATAGGTCCCTCTCCTCATATTGAACATTTCTCTCATTGGGAATCAAAGTCCGCCATATTGGATTTTCCGCCATTTTGGATTTTGTGAAAATAGCCTAAACCATTACTCCTATAGCACCTGAGGTCCAATCTTCACGTCCTTTGAAATTTGGCATCTATGGACCGATGTCTTCAAACATTCTATAAGCCAGGCCAGTATGTCAAAAAACATGGATGCTATTCACCAATGAACATGTCCGGGGGTGTGGTTTTGCACATATATAGACATCTCCTACAAGGATAATGGGATAATAATTCTACTTCGTGCATAGGTTTACAAAGATGATACAACAATAATGACTGCAAAGATTTTTTATCAACCACACGGTGGCGCTATAGAAGGTTCTCATATTTGCAAGCTCACCACGCTCACTGTGTTTAAAATAAAATCTTGAAAAGAGGTATATAAGTCCGTCTCCTCCCAAGGAACATATTTGCAATTGGGATCCATTAAGTCAGGCGTAATGGTTTTTCAGCAATTCTGAATTTGTGAAAAATGCTTCAAATGCTAATTCTATAGCATCAAATGACAGATTTAAACCTTTTCACAAGTACATTTTAAAATATCACTGAAGGCCCCTCAGCGTGATTTCTTAATGCATATTATGTCAGTATGCACTGACAATTCCAGAATTGTATATTATGACAACAAAAATTGCCACCACAGCAGTCCATAAACACCATGTTGCCTATTAGATATGGAGCAGTATTGTGATTTCAACTGGTTAAAATTATATTTTGAAACAATTTAGGGTAGTAGTTAAAGAGTATACTGAGTAATTATTGAGCAACCTAAGATGTGTTATTTTCCTGAGTATCACTCCATTTGCTGTATCAATAAAACATATGCTAACTATCTGACAATGGTTTGTGTGTTGATAATGCCTTTATTTATGTGATTATTCACTATTTTACTAAAGATGGTGAAAAATAATGAATTCCGATTCTTGCATATTTAGTAATGGAGAAGTACGATCAGTGATAAACATCTTTATGAAGGTTATGTTGAGCTTGTTTGGCTAATTACTGTTTACGTGTGCAGCCGTTTTTGTTTTCATTCCACTGAATTCTGGAACCATATGTCTCTGTGATCAGAGGTGGCTGAACAAGACGATTCACCAATCTGACCGGAAGTTCAAATCTTGATTACGTTCCTGTCTCTGAGTCACTCATCTTGTCACATGTATCTTGTCACATGAATCTGACTTTGTTTGATAAACAATCTTTAGCAGACAAGTTGCAAATCATGAAATACCACATATGGGACAGACCAGACATCGTAATGTTAAGTTGATCAGTCTTTTTTCTTTACCGGAAGGCAAGTAAGGTAGGTAAAACTCTCTAGTCTGTCATTTGCAACATCAATAAAAACATATAATGCAATTGAGCAAAATAGTAAGGTAGACGATAATTGTGAACAGGGTTGTATTTTTTAACTATTTCAGAAATTTCAGAAATGGTAATTAATGACACGCTAGTTAACATTTTATGACGCTAAACATTGACGACTTGATAAAGATATTATTTGGCATACAAGAAGATATTTTTCGAAACAGCTGCTGACCAGGGGCCTTTTTTGCTGGCCTAGTGATGTCAGAATCAGAAAATGATATTTTTATAATTTAATATATATTTTCATTAACGCTAGATGTATTTTACAAAGTTCGTTCCCATCAGTCTACTGACGTAGTTTCATTGCTTTTCTCTCCCTCGGTTGTGCTGTTTCCAGTTCAGCTCAGATGAATCGGTGTTTTTATCCAATCAGATTTTCCACATGTGCTGTCTCCGGGTGAAAATCTATCCTGAGACCTATAGAATTCGAGTGAATCCCATCTTCTGTTGAAGCAAATGGGGAGGAGGTTGTTGATTGTCATATTCTTCAACCAATCAGATTTCAAGATCGCCATAATGAGCCTATTCTTTGGCACGTAGCAGCCTTCTAGCTTGCCTAGTTAACTACGTGCACATTTTTCATGTGGTGTGATCGGAGAGACACCTACCTAACCAAGATAAAACTAGTTAGGAAGTAATGTAGAAATATCTAAGATTTATTTTAACTTTCATTATTGAGGTTTAGATTTTTAGATGTAGTGCTTTCGGTTAGATATTTTATTTAGATTTGTACTGAGCCCTGTTGTTTTTTAATTCAATGGAAGAGAAGAAATTGATTTTTTGGCGGATATACTGGCAAAGCCTTTTTCGATAAAACATGGAAATTGCGAGGAACCAACCCCCCACCTTGCAGCCCTGTCCCAGTCAGGTAAAGGATTTGTGTGGCACTTTCAATCGATCAACTACGTACAAGTACACCTGGCTTACAGCGTTGAAGGAACATTGTTGTTGTGAGTACGTTCTTATTTCTTTGGTACCTGTAATGTCATTGATTTGGGCTTTACGATGTCTATTTGTGTTGCTGCATCCTGGCATACTGCATAATGGTACTGTACATCCTTGATGGTTTCATTCGCCATGTATTCATGTTTCTGTAATTACTAGTGTTGTAAGCCTCTTGTTAAATCGCTTTATTCCACTGTCACTGTGAATATGGGATGGTTACGTTGAATGACAATAACCTAATAGCCCATAGGATTAGGCAGCCATACATGCTAGAATTATTAGCTTTGAATCCATCATGGTGAAGTTACTAATCGTTATTGTTCGTTTTAACCAGGAAGGTAGTAGATAAATGTAGTTGCCATGTACAAAAGTTGTGCAGCGGCTAATGACTTTCAAGAGGGGAGGATTTCTTTGTCATTTAAATTATGCTATATGGGCTTAGAAAATACACTGACATGCGGATATAGGGGTGTACCGAGTTCGATTCTATTTAGAAAATGTTTAGGTTCGATTTTGAACTGCGAAATTGAAGAGTAGTTTGCAAATTCTGTAATTAAGTAACCGCACGTCATTGACTGTGGCCATCTGTTACTACCTCCACGATATCCATGCAACTGATCATGTACGGTTCATGTAAAGGAGTTGACATTTAAACGAAATGCACTCATTTAACCGTTAAAAACAACTATACCGTTATATGTCGTGGAGCTCCACCCCCTAGAGGGGCTTTAGCTCCTAGTGGTTTACCCTGGCCGGGTCCGCGGCCGCACTGAAAACTCATTATGCAAGATGCGTCAGCCAATCAGGGCACGCCTGCCCCTATATATGACCCGTGAGCCCAGAGAACGTCCTCCCTTTTTATTCAGCAAACGCTTGCTGAGTGCTATACTGATTACTCTACTTCAGCCTGAGAATTTTTGCCGTCGACGTTCTTTAGCTCGACGTCTCAACATGAA
>JACXGI010019047.1:0-13046 GCA_016801175.1 Esox masquinongy
TCTGGACCCAACACCCTGGACCAGAACCTCCTTTAATAGTCTGGTCTGGACCCAACACCCTGAATGTAGATAACATGTTTCTGGGACTTGCTGTGGGCAATCATGGTAACTGGCACCATGCTGGTGGACAACAAACTCCCAGCAAGCATCATGAAATAAAGTCCAGGGCAGGACAGGACAGGACAGGACAGGGCAGGACAGGACAGGAATGCTTTCAATATCTTCCTAGAGGGAATCTAGTCGGCCCTGAAGACAGACTGACAAAAAGCAGACAGACCTAGGGGGGAGTGATTTGAGGACAGACAGGCTGTATGAGATATGACCAGGGATCAAAGATAAGGGAACAAGACCCTGGTGACCCTGGTGACCCTGACCCTACTGGTTTCACTTAGCATTAAATACACACACACACACACAGACACACCTACAGAGACACATACGGACACAGACTCACACACACACTCACACACAGCTCCTTCAAATCTAAATCTATCCCCGAGTTCTTACTGAGCTGCGTTCCCGGAATATCTCTGGTGGTCCCATCCTAGGCTGAAGTCAGGAGAAGAGATGAGAGGGGAGGAGAGGGTAGAGAAGGAGAGGGGAGGGGACAAATGGACAGAATTTTACATACCCCAGACCTAGTGTTTAGTTGCATAACCTTAGGCCAAAATTGCTGCAGATAAACACTTCTTGTGGCCTTCCATGAACATTCACCTTTCCACCTTTCAGCCACCAGCTTGTGATTATTGAGCTGTGCCCTTGACTAGCTGCTGGTTTTTGATCTCGCTATAAGCAGCAAAAACACTACTGTTATTCTCCATACTTACACATTTTTTTCACTTTGTCACTACAACTGCCCTGACCATGTTGTTATGAAATATAAAAGTTATAAAATAATTACAAAATGCCCCAAGTATCTGTTTTTTGTACTTCCAAACAAGTTCTCAGTGCTTACTGAACATTCAAAGCCTCCCGAATATATCTGACTTCCACCCTGTGTAAAGGACTGAGCCTCAGAACTGACCAGTTACAACAAGAAACTCAAGGAAAGGGGTGGAACATTCCCCCACAGCATATCCCTTCTTAACCTTTAACAAAACTGCACACAAACACACACACCCACACCCTATTGTCTATCTGGTATATAATCACATTTATTATATACTGTGTCTCTATAGCCCTGTTATTATCTTGTGTTGAATTCCATTTAGTTCTTGTTAAAATTTGCGTTACTGGTGTATGGCTCGTCAATAAGCAAGTCCACCTACTCCTGTGGAACTCACATTATTATATAAACATGATGTTCTGTTGAGTTTGTGGGGCCATGACCATCATTGGTTCTGTTCATTAGGCCTGGTTCTCCTGAGATGTTCAATGGAGAATATGAATATGATGAATGGCTCTTTTTGCATTTCATCCATAATTATTAGATGGTTGTAGACACCTGGGACCAGTCATTAACTGGCTGGACTGCTCCTGCCTGCCAGCCCTCCTCTCTCCTCCCTGCTACTGTTGAGGCCCTGAAGCTGCTCCTCCCTGCCAGACCTCCTCTCTCCTATGTTCCCCTGGTGACATGGCATCCTGCAGGAGTAAAGATCAGTTAGTTCCTCACCTCTTCTCAGTCTGAGAAAACATCCAAGCTTTTCAAATGTTTTATTGGTGCCGGAAACATTTGTTTACTTTGGCAAAGGAAGTGGAAAATTACAAAGCCATGAAAAATAACCAAAAATTTAAACAAAAATGAAATAGAGATCAAGAATTCTAAGCAAATGTTATTAGTAGCCTATGTAGAGCGATGTCATCCACTCTTTACCCCCCCCCCCACTGGGACAGTCCTCTCCTCTGTTAGCTAATTTCTCATCAGCTGTTCTCTCCATCATTAATTCATCCCTGTCCTCTCCTCTCACTGAAGGTCAGCGTTGTTCATTTGATCCTGTTACCACCCCCCCCTTCATTAGCTATTCTTTCTGGTTTTACAACACTAAAAGAGACGATGAAAGGAAGGTAGAGTTGTGATGGGAGATCAGTCTCATACAGACAGACACTCAGGCAGACAGACAGGTAGTCTGAGAGACAGACAGGCAGTCTGAGAGACAGACAGGCAGACAGACAGGCAGGCAGAGACACAGGCAGAAAGGCAGACAGACAGGCAAGGCAGACAGCTGGAACTCTGAGACAGACTTCATATCCTCACAGGATGTGGTGTGAGACCTATTTAGCTATAATCCCTTAAGGTCTCTCTCCCTTCCCCTCCCTCCTCCCACTATAAGTCAGGCTGGGCTGAAGCAGTTAGCCTGGGTTCTGTCAGTCAGGCTGGGCTGAAGCAGTTAGCCTGGGTTCTGTCAGTCAGACCGGACTGAAACAGTTAGCCTGGTTTCTGTCAGTCATACAGATCCTGAGAGTGTGTTCCTTCTAGCGTTTATGGATTCTGGTTCAGACTTCCTGGTGAATCTGGCAGCCTGGTAAAAACCAGAACGGCAATGGATGTGCTTCTGAAGACACAAGTCTGAACATTTACTGTTCTCAGTCCGCTGGGATTTGCTCAGAGGGAGCCAGGCCTTAAACATAATTAAAGTTATCATGAAATAAGAGGAAAAACAGGGAAAAATAACATGCCTAAAAAAACAAATTAGAACCAAGAGAATGTTCTCATCCCTGTACCAGGGTCCTTCAGTCCTGGTCCAGTATGCCGGTTCCTGTACCAGGGTCCTTCAGTGCTGGTCCAATATGCCGGTTCCTGTATCAGGGTCCTTCAGTCCTGGTTCAATATGCCGGTTCCTGTATCAGGGTCCTTCAGTTCTGGTCTGATGTGCAGGTTATCCATTCAGCAGCTACGGACTTGGCTCTCTGAAATGTAAGATGATCCAAAACTATGGGCTTGTGACTAATTGTCTACCAGTGTGGTGTAGAGTAGTTGATTAACCTTCCATTGTTCTGTCTGATCAGCTGATCCTGGAAGGTGATCCGCTACGCTCGTCAGCTCAGAAACAAGCCAGCCACCTTGTGCCTTGTTATCTCGTTAATATTTTAAGGCTCATTAATAATCAAATTCCGTCTTAATCTTGTGCCATTATACAGTTGGTGAGTCGGTGTGTGTTTGTGTTTTCCCATTATGCAAGCAGCAGAGACCCAAGCCTCCAACAAGAGGATAAGATTACTGAGGCTGAATTACTGGTTCTACCCTGTGCTGTGATGCTCTGCGCGCGTGCGTGTGCTGTGTGCTGTGTGTGTGTGCACGCGCTTTGTGCTTTATTTGGTTTAGAGTCAGCTTACCATAATCATATGTATCACATGCGATAGCCAGCCAGCCAGCCAGAGACACAGCCAGCCAGGGACAGTCAGCCAGCCAGAGACATAGCCAGCTAGCCAGAGACACAGCCAGACAGAGACAACTAGCCAGAGGCACAGTCAACCAGGCACATTCAGCCAGCCAGAAACAGTGAGCCAGCCAGCCAGACAGAGACAAAGTCAGCCAGCCAAAGACACAGCCATCCAGAGACACAGTCAGCCAGCCAGAGACACAGCTATCCAGCAACAGGCAGCCAGCCTGGGACACTGTCAGTCAGCCAGGGACATCCAGCCAGCCAGAGACACAGCCAGCCAGTGAGACAGCTCGCCAGCCAGAGACACAGCCAGCCAGCCAGTGAAACTGCCCGCCAGCCAGAGACACAGCCAGCCTGGGAAACAGTCAGCAAGCCAGAGACAGTCAGCAAGCCAGAGACACAGTCAGCCAGCGAGACAGACAGACAGCCAGAGACACAGACAGCCAAACAGAGACACAGTCAGTCAGAGACATTCAGTCAGCCAGCCAGGGAAAAAGTCAGCCAGCCAGAGAAACAGCCAGCCAGCCAGTCAGCCAGAGGCACATTCAATAAGTCAGCCAGATAGTCAGTCAGTCGGATACAGTCAGACAGCCAGTCAGCCATAGACAGTCAGCCAGAGACACATTCATTCAGAATACTAGCTACAGTTTGATTACAACCACCAATCTGTATGCTAGCTATGGTTTTACTGCAACCACCAATCTGTATGCTAGTTACAGTTTGACTACAACCACCAATCTGTATGCTAGCTACAGTTTGACTACAACCACCAATCTGTATGCTAGCTACAGTTTGACTACAACCACCAATCTGTATGCTAGCTACAGTTTGACTACAACCACCAATCTGTATGCTAGCTATGCTACCTGTGTATATGAATTGGAGGTATCAGTTACATCATCTTTGCCAGAAAGTAACATTTTCTATATGTTATGCAGTGAATTAAGCAAAATATTTCCAAGACAGACTTATGTAACCACATTCTGGGGCTGTTATAATGAAAAAAATATAATAAATTTTATGTATATCCAGTCAGTTTTTGACTGTGCTGCAGTGACTGTGTCGTTCTCCCAGTTGTTTGTTTCATTGAACTCTTTACCATAGCTACATTTGTTGCACCCAGTTTCAGAGAGATTCCACTGGAATCAACCATGACAGTCATCCTGAGATCTGACACGGCTGGTTAGAGGTGAGGCCTAAGATGATGCTGGGTGTCCTTCAAACCTCCCAGCTGGCCTTTGTTTTGTGGATTTCCGCCTGGTTAACCTCTGGACCAGGACAGTTGGCACCCCTTTGTCCTTTTGCTGTGATTAGGATGGAGGAGGAGAGGGGAAGAGATAGGAGAGACGGGAAGGGACTGGGGAGGAGTAGGCAGATGATGACGAGGGTTTGTGTGACCATCTGTTGCTGAGACATTCAACAGTGACAGGAGGATCGACAGACCACCTCCCAGACCATCTCCCACCCTTCAACAACACCAACAACTGACTGGGCACCTAGAACACGCATTTGGTTCCATGTCATCCGTTGTGACTACATTTACCCATTCAGACATGTCATCCGTTGTGACTACATTTACCCCTTCAGACATGTCATCCGTTGTGACTACATTTACCCATTCAGACATGTCATCCGTTGTGACTACATTTACCCCTTCAGACATGTCATCCGTTGTGACTACATTTACCCCTTCAGACATGTCATCCGTTGTGACTACATTTACCCCTTCAGACATGTCATCCGTTGTGACTACATTTACCCCTTCAGACATGTCATCTGCCAGTTGTGTGGTTTGTTCACTCTTGGACTGGATCATTTTAAACTTGCTGTTGCACCAGAAGGTCCTGACAACCCAGAGGCCTGTGCATTAGTGTCTATGTGTCTATATATCTATGTATCTGTCTGTCTGTCACTGGGACATAAAGGGTTTGGTCTTAGGGAAAGTCCTGGACTATAATTATCACATATTTTAGAGGCTTAGTTACTCAGAAAACCCAACCACTGCAGTCAGTTGAATAGATTTCCAGTAATATGTAGTAATTTCCGCCTTGCCCAACGCGGCGAGTATATAGCCTGATCTGGAGGCCTGCAGTCCCCCTCCGACTCTCCAGACTCACAAATGAGAGGGTTGATGGAGGTCAGTAGTACATCTGTTTAAACCCACTGACAGTCTCTCCAATGGACCATAATTATCGACCACAGGGAACATATTAATGGTCATAGTTTCTTTATCACTCTGCCCTTATCACTCTTCATCCATTCTCTTCATCTGGTGCTCTGAGGTAATTAGTGCCTAAACGCCAGAATGGTGTAAAATGTCTTTTAGATGACTTGGAAGATGGTTTGGATACGCCCCCTGGCCAGACCCAAACCTCTGTAATTACTGTTACATAATAACAGATGATCTTCTTACATCTGCAGAAAAACCAAACCAGTCAGACTGTAATTCTTCTCATCCCAAATGGTGCCCTATTCCCTATATACTGCACTTTATGTAGACCTAAACCATACTGTGCAGTACACAGGCCACAGGGTGTAATTTGGGATGTAGGCCCTCTGCTTCGTCAGAACAGACCACGCTATGCGGCTTCTTACATTTTCTTGATCCCAGATTCAATGGCTATGCCATGCTAGTACCAGGCTCTCCCTGTCACAATCCTCCTACATGTCATTCAGTCTTCAGCAGGCTCTCCTTGTTACAATCCTCCTACATGTCATTCAGTCTTCAGCAGGCTCTCCTTGTTACAATCCTCCTACATGTCATTCAGTCTTCAGCAGGCTCTCCTTGTTACAATCCTCCTACATGTCATTCAGTCTTCAGCAGGCTCTCCTTGTTACAATCCTCCTACATGTCATTCAGTCTTCAGCAGGCTGTCCTTGTTACAATCCTCCTACATGTCATTCAGTCTTCAGCAGGCTCTCCCTGTTACAATCCTCCTACATGTCATTCAGTCTTCAGCAGGGTTTTTTATTATGTTGACATTCTTTGTAATATTTGGCTAACTTAAACTCCATGTTACTATAGTAACCTCTAGTCCACCTCCAGACAAAGGGGTGGGGTAATATCAGGTACCCTGTGCCCCCCTCCCTTACCCCGCCATATATCACTGCTGGCTCCATGGACCTCCCCTCCACCTCCTCACTGCCAGGATGTTTTGGTTGCTTCTGGTTCCACAGTTGTAAAAGTAGTGCTCCAGGTCCCAGATCTGTAGACTCTTCATTGTGTTTGTGTGTGTGTGTGTGTGTGTGTGTGTGTGTGTGTGTGTACGAGAATGTGTGTGAGAAAGGTTGTGAGAGCAAGAGGGTGTGTGACATAGCGAGAGGTCGCCCAACTGTGTGCGTGTGTGTGTAAAGTTACCTGAACAGTAAAGATGTTTGCAGTGTTTTCATAACATTTAAGGCCATTCAGGATTTAACTGCTCTTTGTACCCAGAGAGGCAGTTATATTGTCACGGGTAGGAGGGGTTACCCCTACTGAAACATTGAGTAGGAGGGGATTGGCCTACTGAAACATTGAGTAGGAGGGGATTGGCCTACTGAAACATTGAGTAGGAGGGGATTGGCCTACTGAAACATTGAGTAGGAGGGGATTGGCCTACTGAAATATTGTGTGGGATGGTATAGGCCTACTGAAACATTGGGTTGGAGAGGATTGGCCTACTGAAACATTGGGTAGGATGGGATGACCTACTGAAACATTGTATTGGAGGGAATAGGCCTGCTGAAGCATTGGGTAGAAGAGGTTTGACCTGCTGAAGCACTGGGTAGGAGAGGATTGGCTTACTGAAGCATTGAGTAGGTGGGGCCTACTGAAACATTGGGAGCAGCTGAATGTTACAGTGACTTACCTGTTTATAGTGAACATGCTGTCAAAACCCTTTGATATAGATAGTTCTTCTTCCCTGTACCTTAATGCATCACCTTTAAAATTGAAACATTTTTACTTCCAAATCCCAAAACTCTGTTGAATTCTGAAGTACAGAATTTGTATGAAATTAATCACACTTGATTGTTGTTATTGTTTGACAGTCCAAATATTTATATAAGAAGGCACGTATATGTCCAGTGCATAACACATCCTAATTTAGCATGTTTTACACATAACACATCCTAATTTAGCATGTTTTACACTGGCCTGCATCTTGGAATATCTTCACTCTGTGGATTTCCTGCATAGTGATCTAAATGACCAGCTGTCATGTAATCTCTAAATGTCTTAATGAGAACATGTTGATCTTTGCTGTGAGCTTGCCCCACACCACACTGTCCTCTGGTTCTAAGCCCGTTCTGAACCACGTGTTGTTCATTTTAAATGAGGATTAATGTCTGAGAGGCAAAGGCATAACCTGGAAACCTTTTCGAGAAGGATGGGTGGTTTGGGTTTTCTTCTCCTCAGAACCCAGGCAATATTCATCCATTCAGTGCTATGCCCATTTGGACAATCAACTCTCTTCTACCGTTGGACAAATGACTCTCTTATCTCCTGTTGGGCGAATGACTCTCTCCTCTCTGGTTTGACAAGTGATTCTCTGTACTCTACTGTTGGACAAAGTACTCACTTCTCCTGTTGGACAAATTACTCTCTCTCAGGTCTAGCCTGCTGAGGCGATTTATAATATTGCAGCTAGTCAATCAGCTGGTGTCTCTTGTTGTTGCAGATCAGTCTCCTCACTAATCAATCATCTACCCTGTTATTGTCCTCTGACCAATCAGATTTCTTGTTTTTGCTCCTTGCTACAAAGCCGGGGCTGGAGGGTCGGTGACACAGCAGGGTGGGGTTCAGACCACCATCTGTGGGTCTACTTTAAACCCAGAGAGAAAACAGGAAGTCATCTGGGAGCCTGCTGTCGGCCCACAGTGTTCAGGGATTGGTTGTAGACACTGGCTTCAGGAACATAGAGGGCTGAAGGCTGTGTCCGGCAAAAGACAGGTTTAGTTATGGTCACTTGACACTATTAACTCACCCTTTACCCCTTCAAAGCCTTCTAAGTTCTCTGCTCAGCTTGGGTACTGAGAGAGGTTGAGTTAGTGAGGCTTCAGATTGGCTCGTAGGTCCCCCCAGGGGGACACCCTGTAGACTGTCATGAGAGTAGCAAGTAACCTTCCGCCAGTGAAATACATAGTCTTGTGAAATACATAGTCAACACAGACACTGTAAAACTTACGTAAATACAGTAAAACTCTGTAAAACACCCTAAAACTTAGTAAATGCTATGCTGCTGTAAATCGAGTACCTGTCCTGCATCTTGTGTCTGGGGTGGCAAGGTGTGTAACGGCTACAGAGACACTGGTAGACAGTCAGACATGGCTCTGATGGTTGGACAGAAACCCAGGCTTTCAGGGACCTGGTTCAGCTATGACTCAGCAAACTGCTCTATCAGGACTGAATCTATGATATCTCTGCCTCTTGAAGAATCAAGATTCCGATCCATCACATGAGATCATGACAAATATTGTGTATTTTATTATTATTTCAATCTCCATCTTTTTAGTATGGGTGAGAACAAATTGTCGACATTTCTACAAGGATGGCATTTACCGACAAGTTGATCTAATTTTTGAAAGTTACAAAAAAAGATCTGTACTACAGATTGACTCACTTAGCGGCAGTAATGACAGGTTATTTCTTAGACTAAACAAATCTGGCTAACGGCAAAGTACATGAAATTATCTCGTCTAGTGAAAGCATACTGTGTATCCCGGCAACATCTGTACAGGCTGAAAGGGTTTTCTGGGATGCGGGCCTGATAGTCAACAGACTGCGTAAGCCTACTGGTCTACCGCCGGAGCACGTGGACATGCTAATTTTACTAAACATGAATAAATGATCATAATAATATGGACATTGCCTAATGAATCTTTACATTTTTGTTAAGATCTTGCATCTATGGATGCGCTAGCCAAATTTTGTTTGTTTTTTGTTAATTCATTTTATATAATTTATTCCTATTATGCTTCCTTCCAAGGAACGCATCAGTAGGTTTGTTTGATTTAATGCAGAATGTAACGTAACTCTTTGGAAAGTATAGTTTTAAGGGACCGTAAATAGCTGGCTAGATGGTCTAATACATTTTGTATTTTGTTGTTATGGCCAGAAAACTTTGTCACAAAGACGTTAGCTAATGTAAGGCAATTCATACATATCTCTGCGCTAATTCACGGGAGACAAAAGCGTGTTTTTTGACGACGTTTATAGTTAATTTGCAGTTGTAATTAATGGAAAAGCTTGTAACAATAATTTGAAATAAATCACTTGTTATAAAAAACTAACGACTTGACAGGCCTGTGTATTAGGTTATTTGCTGCTGTTTTGGCATTTCTGAATCTGAATGTCTCCCGAGTAAAAGTATATCTAGCCTAATTGTTTATACTAAAATGTTATTGACTAAATTTTTAAATAAAACATTGAATTTATTGCATAGCATATTACAACTTACGTTCATTTTTTTTTCATTTAGTACCTCTCTTTTTGGCATGAGTGGGTTTGGTCGACTATTCCACGATAAAAGCTGAGGAATTATCAATAGTGAAAATATTTGTCATGGACATCCTTACTTTCTAGCTGATGTCGCATGGTGTCTGTGCATCTCATAAATTTCTGTTGTGTACGGCACTAATGATTTAGTTATGTTGTCTATGAGTCTTATAATTGTGTGTGAGTGTATTTTATGTAGTTCTGTTGCGTATGAGTTAAATAATGTTGTGTATTTATGTTGTTGTTATGTTGTCAGGGAGCCCGTGTTTGGCTAAGGGATAAAGAGCAGCTCCTCCCTGCTACGGTCAGTTCCTGTTCCCACGAAGATGGGACCCTAGTCCTAACTGCTGACTACGGAGAGGTAAGAGGGACAAACTACCAACGTGTTGCCAAACCATGATACAAACATCAACCAGCATAACTTATTAGGCTTGTAACTCTGGTTGAGGATGTTCAGAAGGTGGTGGAAGTCTGCTGTCCACATTTGTGCGTGCGCATGTGCGAGCGTGTGTGAGCGCTTGTGAGCACGCGTGTGTGTGTACGCGTGCGCGTGTGTGCGCGCATGTGCGTGCATGTGTGTGTGACAGCTCTACTTTCCTCCTAGCTGAACAGTGGCCTGCTGCACACCTCTCTGTTGGCCTGGACATAGACCTTTGTGTCTGCAGGATATCCTGTCAGAAACCAGAGGAACTGAAGGAGAGGTTTCAGGTTCAACTGCTGGGTAGGAGTTCTGGTTCAACTGCTGGGTTGCAGTTCTGGTTCAACTGCTGGGTCAGAGTTCTGGTTAAGCTGCTGGGTCTGAGTTCTGGTTGAACTGCTGGGTCTGAGTTCTGGTTGAACTGCTGGGTCTGAGTTCTTGTTAAACTGCTGGGTCGGAGTTCTGGTTGAACTGCTGGGTCGGAGTTCTGGTTGAACTGCTGGGTCGGAGTTCTGGTTGAACTGCTGGGTCGGAGTTCTGGTTGAACTGCTGGGTCGGAGTTCTGGTTCAACTGCTGGGTCGGAGTTCTGGTTCATCTGCTGGGTTGGCAGCTCTAACTGTCAGCATGGTCTCTAGACTTTGCTGTCAAACATGGATATTTCCAAGAGGCCAGGATGCACAAAGCTGTTCTCACTGAAGCAATGTTGGTTATCATTTCCAGTTGTCCTACAATATTGCATGTTGAAGAAACACTGAGATGTTAAGCCTCCTAAGCCTACACTGTGCCATGCGGTGTTCAGTCAGCACTAAAACTGTATGTTCCCCAAGACCACAGTGCTCATGACCAAGACCACAGTGCTCATGACCAAGACCACAGCTCTCATGGTAAATCCTCCCTGCACAAATCCTCAGTGCTTGGCTTGGGCTGGAACGGTGTTCCAGTACTTCTAATTTCAGGCAAACAGTGTTCCGGTTCCTTTTTTAGGCAAAAGAGTCATCTGGGATAGGCTACATAATAGAACAAACCTTATGAACACACATTTTGATGAACACAGTCTGATGTGCGATTTGTCAGTTCATGCCCTTATTTTATCCCAAGTTAAGCACTGGACGTCTTTCCCTGTGTACAGACCAGTCTGTTGTTTCCCTGTGTACGGACCAGTCTGTTGTTTCCCTGTGTACGGACCAGTCTGTTGTTTCCCTGTGTACGGACCAGTCTGTTGTTTCCCTGTGTACGGGCCAGTCTGTTGTTTCCCTGGGTACGGACCAGTCTGTTGTTTCCCTGGGTACGGACCAGTCTGTTGTTTCCCTGGGTACGGACCAGTCTGTTGTTTCCCTGTGTAAGGACTAGTCTGTTGTTTCCCTGTGTACAGACCAGTCTGTTGTTTCCTCATTTGCAGAAAGACTATCTGTATGTGCTTCTCTGGATAAAGAAATAGCGTGTTTTCTTCAAATAGCCTCTGACTACTGATATTACATGTGATCAGAATAACACAGAAAGGCTTCAGGATAAGTCTTCTGTATTACAGAGTCTGCAGTGATGAATCGATGTTGCCTTGCGTGATAAAAAATTCTCTCTCCGGCTCCACTAATCTAGTCCGGAGATTAAAGACTTTTTTGTGGCATTCCTATGCTGTTTTTGCCAGTGGTCAGATGGAGCAGCATTTTAAATAAAGGAAAACCTGAAGTGGGACAGATTCTAACCCATGTTCCAGCAGTACATGCGCACCAGAGGCAGTGGATCTAAGTTAGAACACTGAACACTGTAGCTCCACTTGAGTTTTGCTGCCCTACTAACCCTAGTCCTGGTGTACTGTGACTTCATTACTTCACTAGACCCTGGTGTACTGTGACTTCATTACTTCACTAGACCCTGGTGTACTGTGACTACATTACTTCACTGGACCCTGGTGTACTGTGACTTCATTACTTCACTGGACCCTGGTGTACTGTGACTTCAGTACTTCACTAGACCCTGGATTACTGTGACTTCATTAGTTCACTAGCCCCTGGTGTACTGTGACTTCATTACTTCACTCGACCCTGGTGTACTGTGACTTCATTACTTCACTAGACCCTGGATTACTGTGGCTTCATTAGTTCACTAGACCCTGGATTACTGTGACTTCATTACTGTTCTAGATTCTGGTGTACTGTGACTTTATTACTTCACTAGACCCTGGTGTACTGTGACTTTACTTCACGAGACCCTGGTGTACTGTAACCTTATTATTGTACTAGACCCTGGTATACTGTGACTTCATTACTGTACTAGACTCTGGTGCACTGTGACTTCATTACTGTTCTAGAACCTGGCGTACTGTGACTTCATTACTGTACTAGACCCTGGTGTACTGTGACTTCATTACTGTTCTAGAGCCTGGTGTACTGTAACTTCATTACTGTACTAGACCCTGGTGTAGTGTGACTTCATTAATGTACTCGGCCCTGGTGTACTGTGACTTCATTACTAGACTCTGGTGTACTGTGACTTTATTACTGTACCCTAGCATATTGTGACTTCATTACTGTTATGTGCTGTAGCCTAGTGTGAGTTATATGCACTTCATAGTGGTGTGAGAGTGTTAAAACACCACATATCACAGTTAACACTGAACTCTGGGTTCAGGGATTGAGGGGATTAAAGGCCAAGTCTATGACCTGTATCCTTTCATGTCTGTTGCCAGTTTTTCTTGTAGTTTGGGTCATGTTAGCCACACCCCCTATCTCCATTAACAGGTCAACAGGACAGGGTGGAACCACATCCACTCTCCTCATAAGATCTCTGACTCATGAGATCACCCATATCCATGACACCTCTGACTCATGA
>JACXGI010019048.1:0-12555 GCA_016801175.1 Esox masquinongy
CAGCTCCTGCATGTATGCTCTCCCATGGCCTGACACACAGTGATGTCTGGTTTGAAGAAAGCAGCTAATACGAGCGCACGCACACGCACGCACATACACAGTTGTGTACTGAAAAAAGAAAGCACAGTCCGTTCTGTTCAGAATAAGCCACTTCGATATATCACATTCTAACACGCCTGGGTGTTAGAAGAAAATATATCCTTTTATGTTCTGGTAAACAGGACACTTCGCTTTGATGATACAGGCAGCAGACACACATGGGAACAGGTTGAATTGAACTCACAGTAGGACATGCATATCTACCAGGCCAGTCTTGAAGGAAGTAGATATTACTGCTTTACCCAGCGTATAAACCATGAGAGATATGACGACATTTGCTTTCATATGTACCATCAGAGATGTGACTTCCTTACCTAGCGTATTTACCATCAGAGATATGACATTCCTGTTAAAAACTATCCCTGAACATATCCACAAAAAAAATTGTTGTGCCAATACTTTTAAGCTTTAATTTTAAGTTCAATTGTAAATGTAACCCCTAAAAATAACCCTTTTTTAAATTTTCCTGGGAATGATGGTCAAATTGTCCTTGTTTTAATCACCTATACCCCTCCATTACCAGTAACTCACACATTCACTTAGTAACTATACTGTAATAATGAGGATGTTCAGTACAGCCTCCCACATCCCTCGATTTGTCAATAAAGAGGAATGAGTGGGGCCGAAAACACAAACACACACACACACACTGGAGAAATAAGCAGCTTGTCTGTGCCTGAACCTGTCCGTTATATTTAAAGGTCAGTGGATGGCAGAAGCACTTCTGTGAGGCTTCCACCGGCTTGCCAGGCTAACTCGGTCAGTAATGTTTGGACGAAGTATAAAAACACAACCGGCCGTGCCTGAAAGGCAACTTTGGACTCCAGAACAGAGAAACCTACCGAGGCACACGCAAAGTGCAGAAGGCCATGTATGCTTGCTGGCGCTTGAAAATAAACCCTCTCTTTTAAATTCCAGCCATTTTTAACACAGAAACAGAAATTCCAATCCCTCTGGTGACAAACCCAAACCTCCATTCTGGCGGATCGATACTAAGCTGATTACCAGATAAAAGGTTGCGACACAACACAACTTAATCTAAATGTTTTTTTCCTCGCACTCCAAAAAAAAGAAAGAACCCCAAACAGCTTCACTTAAACGCTGAAAACATTTAGCCTACGGTAAGTTGCATTAATGCGCCTACAGTACGAGCCTCCCCACTAAACGGGCCTGACCCGGATCGCGTGTGATGATAACCGTGGTGAGGTGGTGGAATTTCAGGGTTGCCAGACATGGTGAATGGCTCCACATCTGGCAAGCAGACAGACAAAAAGAGAGGAGGGAGGCAGAGCGAGAGAGTGAGGGAAAAGTGAAGGGGGGGTGAGAGAAAGAGACCCTGACTTAGCCTGGCGGTTACAGACACAGAGCCCAACTCCTTCCAGTCATTGTCATCAGTGTCCCTACGGCCTCCCGGCCGTCTAGTCGTCAGCCTCGGGACGCGTGTGCTCACATTCAACAAGAAAGGTCTGATGGGCCGCTGTGCAGTCGTCAAAAAACAGAAAAACAACGAGAAGCAGGAAAGGTCCTGTGTGAAACTGGCTTTGTGGTGTGATGCACAGCCCACGCCATGCACTTCATGACAGCAAGAGAGAGACACACACTCAGATAGACAGAGACACAAACACCCACACAGAGAGAAAACATTTCATACTGAAAAGTCAGAGCAATATGAAGCCAGCCAGCAAGGTTGACACGCTACACCAATGTGTCTGAGTGTATGGTGAAAACTATAACACACACACACACACACACACACACACACACACACACACACACACACACGAAAAGAGGGCTTTGACTCACGTAACCATAGCTTTTACATGCTAGCAACAGAGCATAGCAAGATAAGAGTGACACGGTGAATGCGGCATAGGGAACTGCAGTGCCGTAGTATCTGTGGTCTCAGAAACCATATTAAAGACCATATTAAAGCATTGTGGAATGTGGAATTTTTTCAGACAGTTGTTGTAACACCAGTATTGTTGTAACAAAACGGGTCCCTGTTTTCATGTACTACCTCATCAAATCATGTCAATCATTTTGTATGTGTTAAGACCTGCTGAGAAGTATGAATCGTTCCATACTTCACACAAAACAAAATTCGTAACAGCGTTGTGCACTCGTTGGTTGTATTTCCACAAATAAATTTGCCAGTTCTGTTGAGTGTGCAGCCTGCTTGGAATGACTTGTAATTAGTTTCATTTCTATTTTCAAAACTGAAACAAGCCCTCAGGTGACAAACGAAACCCTGTCAAATTACAAACGCCCTAAGTTAAAAGTACATCTGAGTTTACATAATGAATATGGGCAGCTGAAAATCAATTTGGAGAAACTGCATCAAATTTGTTTTGGTGTGCAACTCTGATCCTTTTACAGTTAAGACAGCAAAAACTAAACACCCAAGACGTCTTAAGCTACATAGCTACACATTGTGATAATATAATACGTGGATGGAAACATTTGAAATTGCCTCGGTGTCCTGAGGTGAACGACAGCAGAGGCTAGAGTTCAACAGACGGGCCGGTGGAGACATTCTGCTTTGCCAGCTCAATAAACACAACGCTCCGACCTGGAAACGTGGCGAACTAGGCCAACAGGCCTGCCTGCACACAGTACCTGTGTCAATGATTAACACACACTACCATTTAACACAATGGCAATAAACCAGAAATTCTCACTTCCCCATCTGAGTCAGTAGGAGAATGTGTTTCTGAGAAAGTGCGCTGCTGGCAACGGTTTTACGATGCACATTACATCACCGGATCGTACGGAGTGTGTTGGTCATTTTGCACAAGCTCCTGTGACATCAGGCAGACAAAGAAGGAGAGCTAGAAAGAGAAAGAGGGAGAAGATAAAAAAAGATAGAGGTTGGAAAAAAAAGAGATGGAAAAAAGGGGGAAGAGGGAGGGGGGAAGGGACAGCTAAACAGAGTAAACACTCTGAGAAACAACTTTGCTTTCTTTCTCGGGAATCTGAACAAGACAATACGAGAAAAAGAACTCGGACGGAGTTCCTGTCTGTGTCATGTACTCAACATCACACACTCGACAGCCAGGACGAATTTCTCACTTCAGCTACCTATCCACTGTCCTTAAGCAGAACGGCTCGAGCCTCGCACGAGCCGTTGATGTGGCTTTTACCTGCGACGTAGCGTTCTCCTAACACCGCCATGCCATTAGTGTGACTCCGCTCTCCCTCCGTCCTCTGTTACACAACTCAACATTCCAGCGTATATGTGTGCGTGCTCGCACGCGCGACTGACCTGAATTTCAGAGCGCTCTACTCCGCTGTGTTCAACACGTCAGCCACGTCCTCCCTCCGAGAAGGAACCCCCCCCGGAAACACAAACACGGGTCATGCCTGCCTGCACACCTGCCAAGCTGCCTTTCAAGACTATCTCCGGCTGGCCATCTTATGTTTCCCTTTAAGTTTCTGTAACATTCTTTTCCACAGCGAATATGACAGTCCTTCTGGACCTCGAGGTCAGCCCCCTCCCTATGTTCTCGTCCCTGGCCAAAGGCACCGGCCACCCCACGGCTCTTCAGGCCACACTGGGCTCAGTGTGATCTCGCCCCTTGTTAAAATGGGGGGCAAAAATTGGTCTTCTTACTAAATGCAGCCTTGGCTGTTTCGCGGTAGGACGAAAATCATTCACTGACCCGAGGAAAGCGGTACCAGCTGTCCCTGCCAGTGGACCGAACCGCAGACTTGCGAGGCGGAGGACCTTGAGAGGTGGTTGGACAAGAGGGTGCAGTGTACAGTAGGTATGAAACACACACGCACACGCATGCACACACAGCAGGCAGCGGAACAGGCCACAACAGAGGCCAGCGGCTGTTTACAAACAGCTTATCGGACCGGTCTGGTTAACGATGATGCTCTCGTCAGAAACTGGCAACGGAGGTCAGGTAAGAGGAGGAATTCCTCAGTTGACCTCTCATCAGTTGACCTGTTGACCTCTCTTCTAATGTCCGGCTGTGAATTGGCTCTGTGTGTGACACTCTTTACCCCCCACCCCCCCCCAAAGGTCAAGGAGCAACCAAGGCCTACGGCCGCATTGTAATTCATTGTACCCAACAGTGTCATGTATTATATTTTGCGCTTTGATTTTGTATCATATTATAACAGACATATACGTTATGACTCAGCTGTCTAGTTTGTGCATTAGTACAGTAGTGAACTGACTAGTGTGCTGGAGTTAGAGTATGGTATACTAATACGGCATCACCCATGAGCCCCTATGACTCACTGATGATCAATATTTCATCATGTGGCATGTCACAAAGTGACTTAGCAGCAAGGCGTTACCATGGAAAGGCCAGAACAACAGGGGCCAGATGCCGTCAGAGAACATGTCTGGGCATACAACTACTCAGAATCAATAGGTTATGACAGAACATCATTTCCAATTTGTCCCCTTTAATGCAACTCCTTCAACTCATTTCTGCTGAACCATACCATAAGGCCAAGTTAAAATAAAAACCAAATCACGTCCATGTAGTCATTTAACGCCCAATGAAAACTGCCATGATGTCTGCCGTGACAGGACGAGGAAAGGAAGGAGGGATTTTGGCTGAGAGAGGCCAGAGAGGAGTGGAGAGGGGCCCAAGGGCTCTCTCTGTGCCCCTCATTCTCTATTTTCAAGCTCCACTTTTCCTCAGGTTTCTGCTGACTCAGGAAGATTTCACACATCGAGAGAGTGAAACAAAGTTGGGAGAAAACAGAAAATAACAGATGTGGTCTCTGTGGGGGGGGGAGGCAGAAGAGGTAAAGGAACAGGCCTGGCTACCCTCTAATATGCAGCCAGCCACATTCCTCAGACTCTGCAGTGCGGCTTGGTTCTATGGGCTCTGTCCGGGTTCTAGCCACACTGGGAGGCAGGCAACATGGCAGAACAGGCCCCACATCATAGCTGATATTGGTTGTTAAATCGAAAGTGCAGCATGTAAAAAACCAAACCAATATTGTAAAATGCCAGGAATCACAAGGAAGTAATGTAATATTAATACAACTTCCTCCAACTATGATGGCTAAAAACAGAATTTGGGGAGGGTTACTGGAGTCAGTGTCAGAGGAGATCTGACAGTTACCAGCAAGACTGACCCATGTGCCTCAGACCCACAATCTTATCTATTTATGTCCGACTAGTGAAGTACACAAACACACACCTTCCCAGCTTCCTGTGATATTTCCTGGACTATTTCTTTCACTCCCATCAAAAAAACCTCTGTACAGTCACGGGTGTGGTTTACCCAAAAGCCAGTTACTGCAGAATGCCTGACTTACAGAAAACATTCCCTCAACTCAAAACAAATTCAGTCTTTCCTCCATCTTTCTATTAGGTCCTCGCTCTGGTAACTTCTCCTGAGAGACACCTCCAGAATCCGGTCGCATGTTAATAATATTAATAACAATGATAGTTTATGATTCATTTCTAAAGCAATTTTCCTTAAAATAATAATCCAAAAGTGCCCAATCTGTAAAATTTCAGACATACACCAGCCTGAACTGACAGCCCAGACTGGTTAATTTCAACATTCCCATCTGTGGGCATCGAGCCACGGAGAGACGAAACATAGAAGGACACAAAGGCACACCTGATTCCTGGCACTGGTTGGGACCGTATCAGTCCTCCAGGGCCAGAAATAGACCTGTCAGTTCATTCTCAAAACGAAGAAAGGCAAACACGCCACACGACTCCTCCCAACGCGACTGTGACATGAACTCATGATCGCAAGCAGCAAAGGGCTTTTCCAGTAAACAGGTGTGTGCACATGTCTACTGTCTAAACCTATGATGTGGTTTCTTGGCTTTTGAAAAGGAAAACAGAAGTCAGTATGAACAAAGCACAGAGAGAGAGAGAGCCCGAGAGAGAGAGAGAGAGAGCCCGAGAGAGAGAGAGAGAGAGAGACCGAGAGAGAGACCGAGAGAGCGTCGTCATATGGCCCACGTCAGAAACGGGAAGTAAGCTGGTGCCAACTGAGACTAAGCGACCAACCACACACTGCGGTTCATATCATAGTGGTTTCCAGCAGTGCCTGGCGTGTGACGGGCAGAAATGACATGAGAAGTAAGGGGGGTAAAAAAAAAAAAAAGAAGCTGTGTCACCCTGGAGGCTGTCTGTCTGCCTACTTGTCTGCCTGTCTCTCTGCCTGCCTGCCTGCCTGTAAGAGAGACCAAGAGAGAGAAGGAAAGCACTTTGACCAGAGCTCTACGACATCCACTGATAAAAGCCAAGTTGATTCAGGACACAGATGTGTTTTGTTGTCTGTCAGCGGAAAACTATTCTGCTGTCGCCCTGCCAACCGTGGGCTGATAACAGGATAGACAACACGGAGGTCACACACGCAGGGACACAGACACGCCACACAAGCTCGCAAAAAACATGGGCGCACGCACACAACCACACAGAGCACACCAACCTCCCCCGACACACGCGCAAACTTCTAGACACACGTACGCTCACAGAGAAGGAGTCGGCCGAGGTGGACAGAGCCTGTGCCAGCTCAGAGTCCGGGGCAGGATGAACCCGAACACGGCCCAAAACGGAGGGTGACTCAGGGGGCTAAAAACAGCAGCACACCCCAAACCTCTCTGTTCTAAATGACAACCCGTCCCCTACAGTACAGTACTAGCGGCCATGCCTGAGCCCAACACCTACGGGGCTTCATATTTCCTGTATCGGTTCATTGCTTTTTGCCAATAGGGGATAGGGCACCCTTTTGGCCCCACCCCAAGGGCGTGGGGATTTGAGCTGGGCTGGGTAGATACTGATACAGGCATCGCTCCAGGTTAAAGTCGTGGTCATACTCTTGTTAAACTGGTCAGACCAGGAGGACAGCCGAGATGCAGAGAGCTCTTGGTTTCCTTTCATCGCGTGCCGATGAGGATCAGTAAGACGGGGAACAACCAGCCCAGGGAGCAATTGAAAAGGTTCAGGATTAATCAAGCATATTCAACATTCCTTCGGCTAAGAGGCCCAGAATGAAAAAAAAGCATCAGAAGTAATGTTGCTTTTGAGGCATGGTTAAAATATATAATAATTTCTCCGTGCAGGAAACCGGTCTAAGAATTCATTAGAATGGGTGTTTGGCTGCCAGGAGCAGGACACCTAACCAGTTCCACTTTCTAACACCGAAGTGTTACCACATAGTCTGTGTAATTTGAGGACAACGGTCAGGAGAGGGTGTTTTCTGACTGACATGGGAAAAAGAGAGAACGAGGGGAAAATAAAACAAAAAGAGAGGAGAGAGAAAAAAGGAAGAGAAAGAAAAAGCGAAGAAAATGAAGTTGAGCGAGACAGAGTTAAGGCCCGGCTCTGGAGCTCACACACACACGGCATGTCAATGTCACCCCAACGTTGTCTAAATGTTATCTCAGTGTTTTCTCAAGGCATTACACCCCCCCCCATAGTGTTGCATGTATGCAGTTAGTCAACAGTGCCTGTGACATGGTACAATAGACAACATTACAGCGATAGCAATTAGACCCTTCTGGTCTATGGCAACAGACCCTGCTGTGATCAAGTATCAAGGCAAGGCACAAAGCCATGTTTCTTATTGAAAACCCCTTCATGTTAGAAAAGTGTGTAAAGTGTGAATTTTATGGGGAATTGTAAACCTAACTGCCAATTATTTCAACCTCCTGATTTAATCAATTGCATCAGTGGCATAGAAAATGGAATTCAGAAACCTGGAAGTTCGTCACTTCAAAGAAAATGAAACGAAGTTTAGAAACTCATGGCCACACTGATGGTAAGGGAAATGACTATAGTGATTATGGAAGAGTTTACTGGAACTCAAAATTTCAGCATGTAAAAAATTAATGCAATTTTCATTTCAGTGCGTGAAACTTAGCGCAACTTTCCTTTCAGCATGTGAAACCACAAACATATCTCAGTAGCCCAACCCGAATGGTCTAAAAAGCATTGCAATGTTTGAAATGTTAGGAATAGAGCAACAAGACAAACACTATAGCCCCTCTTTTTTTCCTTTTTCTGTTTTTAGATTTGACAGCGAGATAGACGCAATGTACCCTCACAAGATATAGACATAGGGAGATAGAGAGCGCCTTGGTTACCAGGGTTACAGTTCCACAGCCAAAGCTGCTCGCTGCATGTTGCCCTGGTGACCCCTTCACTGGGCGGGCACATCAAACCAGGGCAGGGATGCCAAAACATCTGGGGCATTGTGAGACTAATGAGGGGCCGGGACAAAACGTCTCCGGTCTCCCTGCTTCTGCGTGATCTGTGAGAATTGCATGGTACAATAGGACCTCTTCCTTGGTTCCTGGATCCTAGGGAACACCTCGCAGCCTCCTCTGTGGGGTTTTAGGCTGGGTGTGTTTTTGACAAAAGACATCCACGGAAACTTCTGGATCAGTAGTGCTGGCTACTGGATTCACTGCCACTCTGTCCCAACGATATCTACTCTCAGCTTCGTTTCTCTCTCTCGCTCACTCTCTTATTCTCTCTCCTGCCGTCTCACTTCTTTTTCTTATTCCGTCTCTCTGTTTCTCTCTCTACTTCTCTCACACTCCCTCTCAGGAAGTCAGGGAGGAATATGTCTATACATGCTTTTTTACTGAGCATTCGGCAGACGTCAATTATTAGTCAGCCATGGTCATGTGACTGGCCAACCCTGAGCCTCCTCTCAGCAGTGACAGCTCACACATACACACATGACCCACCTCACGCACGCACGCACGCACGCACAATCCACCTCTTGCACGCACACCCAGTCAGTCACATGTCTATTGACCCTACCCTCATAGGTCTATGACATCACATGCTTTTGGACAGACAACTGGACAGACAGATGGACAGACAGACACGTCGGTCCTCCTAAATGGGTGGGGGGGGGTCGTTATCACGTCCCCACTGGAACCCCTTACAGACAACGTGGTGAAGGAGAGACAGAGGGAGCGGGCGAAAGAGAGAGAGAAAGAAAAGCGGACGAGAGTTGCAATGCACGGTACATGGCTGGAGAGAAACTAGGTATGGTGAGTTACCCAGGGGGCCGAGCTGTCAGGGCACATGACAGGCAGGGGAGAATTTACCCTAACCCCCCCCCCTTCACCAGCCACCACCGGATTATCACATTACTGGCAGGATTCCCCTGCCGTACATGGTAACAAGCTTTGCACCATGAAGAGACACGGAGAGACTGACAAATCCAATAAAAAGTCAAGGTGGAGGTTGCCTTTGAAATCAGATTATTATCCGTCATCGGCCTGTAGCCAGCGGAAGGGTGTTTGCTCATCGTCTTTGATGTGCTCTCATCTTTTATCCGAGGTGGTGGAGCGAGGCAGGTGAAGGAAGTGCACTGTCCTGACGACAGGTAGGCCATTTCACAACCGTCAGATCTGCCCCGTGCTTTTTGGCTTCAGCTGAACATGAATACGGGACACTCACAGGCAGAGCGCCGACGTCACTCGTTTAGGGAACCGGGAGTTCTTCCAACTTAAAATTCTTGTTTAAAAACAAACCTATATATCAGATAAATATATCGAGTTGCCTTGACCCACAGAGCTTCTGGAATAATGTCAAATCAGTTCGGCCAGCCTGGCTGGTTTGTGATCATAGGGATGATGCAACAGTGTCTCACAATTCACTAGCAGACTTCTACAGCAGCTTTACTATTGACCTGTCTGGGCTTACGTGACACGGCCCATGGTTTGAGCGCATGTGGAGGTCTCAGAGGATGTGACTGTTATCCCGTAGGTTGAACTGACCCCAAGCCACCCGATGTCCGTTGGCGTCTCAGGCCCGGAGTGCAGACACCCGGGCCCATTCTACACATTCAGGGCTTTATGGTCCAGCCAACGGAGGACGTTAGGGGCCGTTGAAGAGCCCAGGGCCTTTCTATCAGACCCACGCTTCTCTCTTCCTGGAACATTGACACTCCCTACCTTACTACTGCCTTTCTGAACCAACTAAACACCCAATCAGCTGTGGAGACCATCCCATAAGTCCAGACCTGCCTCTGCCAGAAACACATATTTTGTGTTTTTTTACAGCGTGTTTGGGACTGACTTTGTGTGGAAAAGTGCTACATGAAACAAATATTACTGTTGCGACTGAATTGGCCTGTAGGAGGTGGCTATAAACTGATCAGGGACCAGGCGATGCCCTCTGTAATCTTACCTGTGTTTCTCCAGCTCGTTGTGCGACGATCTGAAAAGGCAAAAAAAAACAAAAACACGGATGAGTGTCTTGGGGAAAGGTGTTTTCACTGCACACTATTAACACACCATATGTAACCATGAGAACAGGAGGGTAATGCATGGGTGGACCATATTCATTTTGGGTTAAACTTGGGGAAAATTATTCAATGAGACATGTTGAGCGTTTCTGGCTGGATCACTTGAGGGAGTGTCCCCCTATTTTATAACACTTTCTTCAGTTTTGCTGAAGAACAAAAATGACCCACGGCAAAAGGTTAAGAGATGGACAGAGAGAGAGAAGTACTAGTGAATAAGTTTGAAAGAATTAAGAGTCCTGTATAGCTCAGTTGGTGGAGCTTGACACATGCAACCCCAGGTTGTGGGTTTGATTCCCACTGGGGACCAGTATGAAATGGAGCATCTGCTAAATGTCAATGCAAATTTGTTAAAACTGAACACTTTCAAAATAGCACACTGGCTTGGATATCATCACTGAGCAATAGAGGTCTTAACTGTGTGAAGGTCTTGCAAGGCCAACCTAGCCACAGAGCCGTGGGAATTTCATGATTATTTATGTACCTTCATTTATTATTTATTGAAAAAAACACACACAGCTTCTCTACAGGCCTAATAAGGCATACAGATTTTAGAAGCTTTGCTTTGAATGTGTGACCGTCGAACACAAAGTATAACAAACAAATACTGGATACATTATTTTTTTTTCGCTTTATCCCCTCTCCTCTGCTTATTTTGGCTGTTAGATCTGAACAGGCCTTTAACCTGGAGAAATAAGCCAATGAGATATTGATAGAGATTTTCCTTCACTCTGAGAAGCTAAGTCTGACTATCCGTGACTCAGTTTCTCAGAAATGCCTTGGTACTGGGTTGCCGGGCAGAACCAGGGGTGTCAGTGAGGTAGGGGGAAAAAAAAAAAAAAAACTGCGACTCAAACAAAAATGCCAAAACGGAGAGAGGCGCGGCATTCTAGAGACACCCATGAGAAAACAAACTGCCTTGTATTGCATGTACCGGCTTACATAAGCCGCAAGGTTACCAAGACCTCTTGCCATAGCGCTTTGTGGGAAATGCAATGGAATTCTGGAAATAGGCTAAATACTAAGAAGAGGGTTCTGTATGTCTATACTTGGTACAAAGCTTTGCATCCTTCACTGTGTGCTAAACAAATTCCTCTTCCCTCACCGGATGACCTAAATGGCTTCATACACACCCTGTCTGCACACACTGACTTTACAGCGGTGTGTATAAAACACACAGAGAGTCTAGAGTCCCGGACACTAAACCATACCACAACACATGGCTATTTCAGGCCCTCGACTCGGCCATTAGGGCGACTCAGATTCCCCGCCTATAGAAATGTACGAGGGCACTAAAGTTAATCTTCACAAACAAACCCACGCTTTCATGTCACAACAATAGGCTGAAACAACCATCACGGATACCAAAGAAATAAACACAAACACAAAGACCCCTGCTGTCAATTCGACCACTCTTCAGAATCCCTCCGCGTGTGGCAGCCCGTGCGCATCTTCAGCCATCGCCGCGGGGACCGGGCTTGCGTCTGTTAGGGCACGCGACCGTGTTTTGAAAACATCTCGGGGAACGGAAAACGAAACAAGCGCTTCTTATTGGAAAAGGTCAGGTGGCGCCTCCCCGTCTCGGATCGTTTCGGTGCTTGGTGACGATACGAGAATAATGCGACAGACTCCACACACACCTGCCGGGGGAGGGGAGGATCGAGACGCCGTGGGCCCGGTGCTGCCCGCAACCCATCCTCGTTACCCTGAGTGACAGGAGAGGAAACGATGCACATCCCGCACATAGGAGGAAGTAGTCCTATTCAAATTTTACACGTGCAAATCAGGGACAGTCAAAGCATGGGGCAACAGTCTACTGTTTCCTTAATCAAAGCACAGGGGAAAGAGGCCCGTAGGGGAGGCACCATTGCAGAACCGGCTGCCAACCACGACACCAGAGACAACGTCTTACATAAGAGACAACCCACGCCAGTGACTACGAAGGACAGTCATATGGACTGCACAGTAGAGAGTCAGACATATGGGCTGCACAGTAGAGAGTCAGCCATATGGGCTGCACAGTAGTGAGTCAGCCATATGGACTGCACAGTAGTGAGTCAGCCATATGGACTGCACAGTAGTGAGTCAGCCATATGGACTGCACAGTAGTGAGTCAGCCATATGGACTGCACAGTAGTGAGTCAGCCATATGGACTGCACAGTAGTGAGTCAGCCATATGGACTGCACAGTAGTGAG
>JACXGI010019049.1:0-12529 GCA_016801175.1 Esox masquinongy
TAATGTAATTTACCAAGAATGATTTGTTGGCGAGAGATCTGATATTAAGTAAAGCCAGCTTAATAGATTTAATAGGGGTTCCTGGACTAGTAGGTTGACATGTTACAGTTAACAGATTAGACAAGTTTACTTTATAGGTTGAATGCTCACAATTCCTTCTATTTCTAATCAACACAGGAATAGAGATACTGGGTCCTAGGTTGTACTCAAAACAATCGGCATTGCTATTTTCACAATAGCAGGGACCCGAAGCACATCACCGAGTATATTCTGTGGAAATAAAGGACAAGGTTGTTGACGATGTGGCAGTTGTCTAAGCATTCGTTTTACACGGGGGGGAGGAGTGGGAGCTCTGCTCTCTTTGGTTAGAACTAGGTCCCTGATTGGTGAGTGTGGTGGGGGGGGGGTGAGTGTGGAAGAGGGGGAGTGTGATAGAGGGGTACAGGGTGGGTGTGGTTGAGGTGGAGATGGTGAGTGTGGTGGAGGGGGGGTGGGGGTTGTTGTGCCCCTGTTTGGGACAAGGACAACTTCTGGAAGCACTGGGTGATTTTAGTTAAAGGGTCAGGAGAGGGGGGGTGGATACTCTGCCTTTGAAAATGTAGCCTACACAATAAAAACTATAGACATACCGCAGACCTTTAGTTTGAAGGCAACATAATATTCAGAAGTCTTATTGTTGCTGCCAAATGTATGTAACGTTTCACCGCAGACTTTTATTTTGAAGGTAAAATACAAAAACCGGAGGTCTTATTGTGTTAAATAAATAATAGGCTTGCAAGTTTAAAGTGGTATAGTTGTTTTTAATGGTTTTGTGAGTGCAATTCGTTTATTGCCAACTCTTTTACATGAACCGTACATGATCAGTTGCATGGATATCATGGAGGTAGTAACAGATGGCCACAATCAATGACGTGCGTTTACTTAATCACAGAATTGCAAACTCCTTTTAAATTTCGCAGTTCGAAATCGAGCCTAAACATTTTCTAACTAGAATCGAAATCGGTACACCCCTATATCCGCATGTCAGTGTATTTTCTAAGCCCATAGCGTAATATAAATGACAAAGAAATCCTCCCCTCTTGAAAGTCATTTGCCCCTGGACAACTTTTGTACATGGCAGCTACATTTATCTGCTACCTTGCTGGTTAAAACGAACTATTAGCTGGTTACAGTTCTAACCTGCTTACCTTTCGAGTAGATACAGGTCAGTAACCAAAACAAAACGATCGATTGAAAATGCCTCACAATTCCTTTCTCTGTCTGGGACAGGGCTGCTAGGTTGGGGGTTGGTTCTTCGCAATTTTCAGCTTTTCTCAAAAAAGGCTTTGCCCATAAATCCGCCACCAAATCCATTTCTTCTCCTCCATTGTGCGATAAGAAACAACAGGGCTCAGTACAAATCTAAACAACAAATCTAACAGAAAGCACTGCATCTACTACATCCTTAGCCTGAACGGTTGCTAGTTGGGGGTTTGGTCGACCCTTCCTCACAATTTCCATGTTTTCCCGAAAAAGGCTTTGCTAGTAAATCCGCCACCAAATGCATTTCTTCTCCTCCATTGTGTGTTAAAAAGACAACAGGGCTCAGTACAAATCTAAACAAAAAATCTAATGCAAAGCACTACATCTAACAATCTAAACCTCACCAAAGAAAGTTTAAATAAATCTTAGATGTTCCTACATTACGTCCTAACTAGTTTTATCTCAGTTAGGTAGCTGTCTCTCTGATCACACCACCTGAAAAATGCGCACACAGGCAAGTTAGAAGACTGCTACGTGCCAAAGGACAGGCTCATTATGGCAAACTCGAAATCTGATTGGTTGAAGAATATGACAATCAACAACCTCCTCCCCATTTGCGTCAAGAGAAGATGGGATTAACTCGAAATTCTATAGGTCTCAGGATAGATTTTCACCCGGAGACAGCACGTGGAAAATCTGATTGGATAAAAGCTCTGATTTATCTGAGCTGCACTGGAAACAGCGCAACTGAGGGAGAGAAAAGCAATGAAACTACGTCAGTAGACTAATGGGTACAAACTTTGTAAAATAACTCTAGCGTTAATGAAAATATATATTAAATTATAAAAATATAATTTTCTAATTCTCATATCAATAGGCCAGCAAAAAAGGCCTCTGGTCAGCAGCAGTTTAGAAAAATATCTTCTTGTATACCAAATAATAACTATCAAGTCGTCAATGTTTTGTAATTATTAGCGACATAAAATGTTAACTAGCGTGTCATTAATTACCATTTCTGAAATTTCTGACGTAAGTACAAAATACAAACCCATTCCCAATTATCATCTACCTTACTATTTTGTTCAATTGCATTATATTTCATTTTTATTGATGTTGCAAATGACAGACTAGAGTGTTTTACCTACCTTACTTGCCTTCTGGTAAAGAAAAAAGACTGATCAACTTAACATTACATGATGTCTGGTCTGCCGCACATGTGGTATTTCACGATTTGCAACTTGTCTACTAAAGATTGTTTATCAAACAGTCAGATACAGGTGACAAGATGAGTGACTCAGAGACAGGAAGGTAATCAAGATTTGAACTTTCGGTCAGATTGATGAATCGTCTTGTTCAACCATCTTTGATCGCAGAGACATTTGGTCCCAGAATACAGTGGAATGAAAACAAAAATGGCTGCGCACGTAAACAGTAATTAGCCAATCAAGCTCAACATAACCTTCATAAAGGTGTTTTTCACTGATCGTATTTGTCCATTACTAAATATGCAAGAATCAGAATTCATTATTTTTCACCATCTTTAGTGAAATAGTGCATAATCACGTAAATAAAGGCATTATTAACACCCAGCCATTGTCTGCTGGTTAGCATATGTTTTATTGATAAGACAAGTGGAGTGATCCTCCGGAAAATAACACATCTTAGAAGGTTGCTCAATAAATATTCAGTATACTCTTTAACAGTACTACTGCCCTAAATGGTTTCAAAATTTAATTTTAACCAGTTGAAATCAGAATACTGCTTCATATCTAATAAGCAACATGGTGTTTATGGGCTGATATGGTGGCAATTTTTGTTGTCATATTATACAATTTTGGAATTGTCAGTGAATACTGAAATAATATGCATTAAGAAATCACGCTGAGGGGCCTTCAGTGATATTTTAAAATGTACTTAAATCTGTCATTTGATGCTACAGAAGTTGCGTTTGAAGCATTTTTCACAAATTCAGAATTGCTGAAAAACCATTACACCCGACTTAATCGGTCTCTATTGCAAATATGTTCCTTGGGAGGAGATGGACTTATATACCTCTTTTCAAGATTTTATTTTAAACATGGTGAGCTTGAAAATATGGGGCACCTCAAAAGCACCACCATGTGGTTGATAAAAAATCTTTGCAGTCATTTTTTCCATATGGTCCTTGTCAACATACATACCAAGTACAATTATTATACCATTATGCTTGTAGGAGATGTGTCTGTATATGTACAAAACCCAGCCCCCTGTTCATCTGTCAATGGCGGACATGTTTTTTGACATATTTTTGACATGTTAATTTGTCAATAGCATTTATGTTTTTTGACATACTGGCCTGGCTGATATGACTTTTGAGGACCTTGGTCCCTAGATGTCAAATATTAAAGTATGTGAAGATCGGACATTTGGTGCCAGAGAAGTAAATTTTTTTGTGTTTTTCAAAAAATCTAAAATGGCAAAAAAAACAAATTCCCTTGAGAATAATAATAATAATAATTAAAGCTGCAAGCCGCATTTTGCGGGTTTCAGCATTGAAGCTACTACTAGCCAGATTACAAATTTCTTTCAACTTATATCCATAGTTGCAAGGAATGCGACATTTATGGTTTATCTATTTATATAGTGCCCCCATGTGGCCAACTTGAAACATCATTCACACAAAGTAAAATCACAACCCTGATCATGGGTTCCAAATGTAATCGCACTGAGTGACAAAGATCAATAGATATTGTGTAATAGCTATTATACCACCACTGTTTGGCCAAACTGAATGTACTTGCATGTCCTGAAAACTATTGCAATGTAATATGTACCTCCAATGGTATTATAATACAATTATAATTACAAGTCTTCCCCAGCACAGAGCATATTAACTCGTTGAACCCTGACGGCACGCATGCGTGCCCAAAAGCACATCCATTACTCATCTATTTATATTTTTAATTGGTAAATGTTAGAAATTTCGTTTTTTTTTCACGAGAAAGCACACATTCTGCTGAAGAAAACGCTATAAGACGTTTATTTCTGTGTTTCACAGTCCCCTCCCCATTCTGTCAAAGTTATAGGTCATCTGATGCTGACAGCCAATAGGCTATCAGACAATAGGCTGTCAGACTTTCCCGGGAAATTCACTACTACTTAGCTTACTCTACCTGACGATCACGGCAAATACATTATAGATAACAACTGACGACAATTTTTTGATAAATAATACTTTAGATGAAATATTTCATTCGTTTTAAAAATGGCACGTTTTTACAATACTTATGAAGCCCTCAAATTTATTTTGGATTGTGGTGAGGAAGTAGCCAACGGTGATTCGAGGCAGGATGATTTTCCCTGAGGTGATGAAGATCTATACGAATATGGAATAGATCCAGCTGAGGACATGTAAGTACAATGAAATAATTGCATTTGAACAAATGCACCTATTCAGTATGCATGGGCTATCCGTGAAGTGTGGTAATTGGTATTTATTTTGTTTGTCAGATAAGGGAAAAAAGCAAGGCAACTCTAGCGCTAAAGCATTGCGCGTTTCCTTATGTATTTACATAATCAATGTCACTGTTTTAATTGTTCAGTGAATTTGTAAGTGAAAGTATACATTTACTTGAACTGTTGTATTTATTTCAAATGGGAATATATTTATGAAAGAAACAGTAAAAAACACATTGGAACAGGCCTGGCTACTGACGTGAAATATCCTACCCCAGCTAAATTAGCTGTGTGTCTATTCACATGTCCACTGAGCTGAAGTGGGGATTGGGGATTTTAGTCAATACAAACTCTGGGAGACGGTAAGGAAGGCTTTGTGAACTAAGGGTTTACAATCTAAACTTTATTTATATAATCTAAAATTTATTTATTTTAGTCAGGAAGAGGAGCCAGAGGAACCAACAACCTCCAAGGTAGCAGAACCTCTACCACAACCAACCCATTTTCCTCAAGAGGCCACAACACTGCAGACAACACCTTGCTCTACAAGAAGGTCCCGTACTAGAAGGCTCTCCACCCCAGGCAGTCTGTCTCATGCCACCCAAAGACACAGGCGTTCACACTCAACGGCACGGTCAAGAACACCACTTCATGCTCCAGAGTCTACAACTGAGCCTGCCAGAGAGTGGAAAACAGAGAAAGACAGCGATATTGGACCTGTACCTCCAAATTTCTGCCCCAACAGGACCCCTGGTGTGCAGGTGGATGCAACTGAAAATCATAGTCCCATAAGCTTATTCCAGCAGTACTTTGATGAAAGAGTTGTAAAGACACTGTGTGACAACACTAATAATATGGCAGCCAGAAATGTTGCAGTAGGCAAAAAATACAAATGTCTCCAATCAACCCCCTTGAGTTTTTTAAGGTTTTGGGAATGCTGCTGTACATGGCAATTGTAAAGCTTCCTGCTCTGAAAGACTATTGGAGACAAAAAAACATGTTTACAGTGCCATTTCCTACAACAGCAATGTCAAGGGACAGGTTCAGTGTTATATCCTGGAACCTTCACATGAGCGACCCAGCAGAAGATGTCGTAAATGACAGGAAAAAGGGGACAGCAGACTATGACACTTTATTTAGACTGAAGCCACTCATGGAATCAATCAAAACAGCATGTAAAGCCATCTACCATCCACGCATAAACATTTCTATAGATGAGAGGATGGTGGCATCAAGGGCCAAAATAAGTATGAAGCAATACATGAAGGCCAAACCAACAAAATGGGGCTTCAAACTTTTTGTTTTAGCAGACTCCCACAATGGATACACCACATACTTCAATATATATACTGGGAAGAGCAAGTTTGCCTCTGGCTGTGGGCTGTCTTTTGATTCTGTGGTGCAGCTCATCAACCCAGCATTCCTGGGAAGTGGCTACCACCTTTATTGTGACAATTTTTATACAAGCCCTAAACTCTTCAGACATCTGCGGTCCTTGAAGATTGGGGCCTGTGGTACTATCCGGGATGGCAGAAAGAAGACTCCCAAAACAAAGGTAAATGTCATCACCAAAAAATCTCCCAGAGGGTCGCTGAGGTGGATACGAGAAGACAATCTCCTCTTTGCAAAGTGGATGGACAACAGAGAGGTGTCCATATGTTGACGTATTCACCAAGCCTACTCCGGTGACACTGTAAAAAGAAAGCAGAAAAAAAGGGATGGAAGCTGGGAAGAAGTAAGTCTTCCCATCCCGATTACTGTTCTGGAATACAATAAGTACATGGGAGGTGTGGACTTATCTGACCAACCGATACAGTATTACACTGTGCACCACAAAGCTAACAGGTGGTACAAAACACTCTTTTTACATTTTGTGGACATCGCTGTAACAAACAGTTACATCCTGCACAAAGAGCTTTGCACACTCAGACAGACACCCGCCAAGTCACACAGGGACTTTGTTGAGCTGCTTGCAGCAGAGTTGTGTGGTGTGTCATTGCAGGTTGCTGCACCAGCAAGACACATTGGGCATACCCCCGTGCCTACCTCAGTAACCCTTGATCCATCCAGAAAGGCTACAACTGGACGCCTAAGATGTGTCAAATGCACCCAGGATGCAACAAGAAATCTCACTCCTTGGAAGTGCTTTGAATGTGATGTGCCGCTCTGTCTCATTCTGGATAGGAACTGTTTCCACTTATGGCACAATATGTAGTGGTTAGCCCCTTGTGTGTCTTTTGAAAATGTCACTACACTACAACACAACACTACATACACAAATACTTAAATTCTTTGCTTTTTTTCAAAAAAACGAATGTGTGCTATACTAGAAATATTGCATATAATTTATTTTTTCCTTCATATATGTCCCCCAGGGAGGCTGGTGTTGATAGTCAAATTCTTATAGACTTCATGTTTGGTGTTAAAATGCTTGTTCAAATGTGTCACTACACTACAACACAACACTACATACACAAATACTTAAATTCTTTGCTTTTTTTCAAAAAACGAATGTGTGCTATACTAGAAATATTGCATATAATTTATTTTTTCCTTCATATATGTCCCCCAGGGAGGCTGGTGTTGATAGTCAAATTCTTATAGACTTCATGTTTGGTGTTAAAATGCTTGTTCAAATGTGTCACTACACTACAACACTACACTACACACACAAATACTTCATTTGTTTTATTTATTTTCAAAAAAACGAATGTGTGCTTAAACGATAAATATTGTAAATAATTTATTTTTTCCTTCATGTGTCCCCCCCAGGGGGATTGGTGTTGATAGTCAAGTTCTTATAGACTTCATATCTGGTTTTAAAAAGCTAATTCATAATTGTTTACATTTCTTTATATAATAAAGAAAACACAAATTTCAACATGCGTTTTTCATTTTTCTTCTCTTTATGTTACATTATTACTCATGTCAGTGTCAGAAAGTCAGCTAGCACATCACATGCTTGTAGGAGAGATTGTGCTGAATCCATAGAGCCCAAGCACTTGATGGTCCTATTTACAGAAATGCCTGTAGAAGTCAACATGTCAAGGTAGTGACAAACAGCCCAAAATGGCCAAAAAGGTCTTAGATCTCAGAGGGTTAACTTGTCAGATAAGATTTGTGACTTGGATTCCTCAGAGCTTTCTTTTTGGCCTCATTTACACAAGCAGTCCTATCATTTTAACCAATCACTCATTATTTTAGCATTGTGCAAATAGCATTGATGACCTATACCATTTCTGGTTTTCACATCCTTTCACATTATTTTGGGACCAGTATATATAGAGATATTTACTACATCAGGTAAGTGTAGTCAACTATCAGGAAAAAAAACACTGCAGGCATCCACATAGGAGAGTTAGAGAGTGTACATTTATACAAAATACACTACTAAAAGAAAAAACAATTGGAAACTGCAGTTCTGGCACCAGTTCTCCAAGGCAGCAAAGTAGTATGTTGTTGTCCAGAACAGGAAAGAGAAGACATATAACTTCAGGCAGGAGATCATGGCTGGAATAGCTAACTGGTGCAGAGAGAAGACCATCGAGGAAGTACTGAGTAAAGGGTAGGGTAGGGTAGTGTAAATGGTTTCCTGAAACACCTACAGTGAGGGGAAAAAAGTATTTGATCCCCTGCTGATTTTGTACGTTTGCCCACTGACAAATAAATGATCAGTCTATAATTTTAATGGTAGGTTTATTTGAACAGTGAGAGACAGAATAACAACAAAGAAATCCAGAAAAATGCATGTCAAAAATGTTATAAATTGATTTAAATTTATATGAGTGAAATAAGTATTTGATCCCCTCTCAATCAGAAAGATTTCTGGCTCACATGTGTCTTTTATACAGGTAACGAGCTGAGATTAGGAGCACACTCTTAAACGGAGTGCTCCTAATCTCAGCTTGTTACCTTTATGAAAGACACCTGTCCACAGAAGCAATCAATCAATCAGATTCCAAACTCTCCACCATGGCCAAGACCAAAGAGCTGTCCAAGGATGTCAGGGACAAGATTGTAGACCTACACAAGGCTGGAATGGGCTACAAGACCATCGCCAAGCAGCTTGGTGAGAAGGTGACAACATTTGGTGCGATTATTCGCAAATGGAAGAAACGCAAAAGAACTGTCAATCTCTCTCGGCCTGGAGCTCCATGCAAGATCTCACCTTATGGAGTTGCAATGATCATGAGAACAGTGAGGAATCAGCCCAGAACTACACAGGAGGATCTTGTCAATGATCTCAAGGCAGCTGGGACCATAGTCATCAAGAAAACAATTGGTAACACACTACGCAGTGAAGGACTGAAATCCTGCAGCGCTCGCAAGGTCCCCCTGCTCAAGAAAGCACATGTACAGGCCCGTCTGAAGTTTGCCAATGAACTCCTGAATGATTCAGATGAGAACTGGTGAAACTGTTGTGGTCAGATGAGACCAAAATCAAGCTCTTTGGCATCAGCTCAACTCACCGTGTTTGGAGGAGGAGGAATGCTGCCTATGACCCCAAGAACCCCATCCCCACCGTCAAACATGGAGGTGGAAACATTATGCTTTGGGGGTGTTTTTCTGCTAAGGGGACAGGACAATTTCACCGCATCAAAGGGATGATGGATGGGGCCATGTACCGTCAAATCTTGGGTGAGAACCTCCTTCCCTCAGCCAGGGCATTGAAAATGGGTCGTGGATGGGTAATCCAGCATGACAATGACCCAAAACACACGGCCAAGGCAACATAGGAGTGGCTCAAAAAGAAGCACATTAAGGTCCTGGAGTGGCCTATCCAGTCTCCAGACCTTAATCCCATAGTAAATCTGTGGATGGAGCTGAAGGTTCGAGTTGCCAAATGTCAGCCTCGAAATCTTAATGACTTGGAGAAGATCTGCAAAGAGGACTGGGACAAAATCCCTCCTGAGATGTGTGCAAACCTGGTGGCCAACTACAAGAAACGTCTGACCTCTGTGATTGCCAGCAAGGGTTTTGCCACCTAGTACTAAGTCATGTTTTGCAAAGAAGTCGAATACTTATTTCACTCATTAAAAAAATCAATTTATAACATTTTTGACATGCGTTTTTCTGGATTTTTTTGTTGTTCTTCTGTCCTTTACTGTTCAAATAAACCTACCATTAAAATGATAGACTGATCATTTCTTTTTCAGTGGACAAACGTACAAAATCAGCAGGGGATCAAATATTTTTTTCCATCACTGTATTTTAAAGCAAATTTGCATTATATACTTTTTATGTTTTTGGTTGTGTTTATGTAAACTTGGTTAAAGGCAGTGACATTCTTATTTTTATAAAAGTTGATCTGTATGTGTTTCCCATAAATGGCAATTTCTTATGAACTCATATGCAAGAGGTTTTAAACTTATTTACAACATCCACAACTGAATATTGTAGTACACTGGCAGGTTTATAACTAAAGGCCTATAGCCAGGTTCGATTAAATTATTAGAACCATCTTGTTTTTCAAAATACCATTTACTAAATGATGGATATTGTAATAAATTGTTCCAATAAGTCAATTTTTTCCATCATAAAAAGCATATTCAAAGCTGTTTTATTCCTCAGAGGGAAACTTGGACCAGATAGCATGGATAACACAAGCAGGTTTAGGCACTCTGTTCCTTCTTCCCAAGTGCCCCCTTGCCCACAGGGTGAATTGTCGATAGGCAGTCAACCTGTAAAGACTGAAACATGAATATTGATTAGTGTGGAACACTTTATTGTAATTTATTCATTTGTCATGTGGTCAGTTGTGGAGCTACAGACTCGACATGAATTCACTTACAAAAATGTCTAATAAACTTAGGCCCAGCCACGGCTCTAATAGCTGTAGCTGTATTATGCCTGCTACATAGTTAGCTAATTACAAATTCCAGCACAAGGGCACAATGACACACCTCAAATGTAAAATAAAATACAACTACACCCACTGCTGCTCGTTACTTACTGTAGTTATAGCTGTTAGTTCATGCCTAACAAAGTAATACCCAGCTGATCCTCTAAACACGTGTCTAAGTAGTTACATATACGTACCGGCATTTTGACATAGCTTGCTCCCAAATTCACAGACATGATAGTAACACCGCACAAAGCTAGCTAGGTACCTACATCGTAGTTAGATATGTTTAACCTAGCGAACAAATTATCAACTGGACCATAAGCTTGTAATTCACCTGGTTGCCGGCACACACGCTTGACACCATCTGAACCAAATAAGTTTATCTTGGTCTCATCAGACCACAGGACATAGTTCCAGTAATCCATGTCCTTAGTCTGCTTGTCTTCAGCAAACTTTTTGCGGGCTTTCTTGTGCATCATCTTTAGAAGAGGCTTTCTTCTGTGACGACAGCCATGCAGACCAATTTGATGCAGTGTGCGGCGTATGGTCTGAGCACTGACAGGCTGACCCCCCACCCCTTCAACCTCTGCAGCAATGATGGCAGCACTCATACGTCTATTTCCCAAAGACAACCTCTGGATATGACTCTGAGCACGTGCACTCAACTTCTTTGGTCGACCATGGCGAGGCCTGTTCTGAGTGGAACCTGTCCTGTTAAACCGCTGTATGGTCTTGGCCACCGTGCTGCAGCTCAGTTTCAGGGTCTTAGCAATCTTCTTATAGCCTAGGCCATCTTTATGTAGAGCAACAATTCTTTTTTTCAGATCCTCAGAGAGTTCTTTGCCATGAGGTGCCATGTGGAACTTCCAGTGACCAGTATGAGGGAGTGTGAGAGCGATAACACCAAATTTAACACACCTGCTCCCCATTCACACCTGAGACCTTGTAACACTAACGAGTCACATGACCCCAGGGAGGGAAAATGGCTAATTGGGCCCAATTTGGACATTTTCACTTAGGGGTCTTCTCACTTTTGTTGCGAGCGGTTTACACATTAATTGCTGTGTGTTGAGTTATTTTGAGGGGGCAGCAAATGTACACTGTTATACAAGCTGTACACTCACTACTTTACATTGTAGCAAAGTGTCATTTCTTCAGTGTTGTCACATGAAAAGATATAATCAAATATTTGCAAAAATGTGAGGGGTATACTCACTTTTGTGAGATACTGTATATCACCATAGAAATAATTTAGATAACAGGACTGTATGTTGAGATTGAAATTCTCAATCATACTTACAATATGACGAAAACGTAGTGAGGGAACTTACCCTTGGTCTTCCGTCGATCATCGTCGTCGCCCTGCAGGTTTGCCATACTGGGCCAAGGCCCCTTCTGGGTTTGATGTATACCATCGTGACAACTCCAGGTTAATTATGTGTGTCATTTACCTAAGCATAGACTTGTGAGGCAGTCAGTATATGTGAGCATCAGTAAATCAGTATCAGTAAATCAGTATCAGTAAATCAATTTTAAACATTGGGATGTCTTAAACTATTGCATGTCTTTTAGCTCTATGCCAAATTGCTTTTTATTGTAACACAGTGCATTCAGGGCCACCCGACAACTGGCACGCAGGAGGAGTACTAACAGGCCCATGGCCACTATGACTATGATGACTATACCAATCCATTCAAAGATTATCCAGGAATACTGACCCCACAGCCCAGCTATCCAGGAAAGTGGTCCTTTGATGCTATCTTTGTGGGCCTGGTGGGAAACTTGAATCATTTCATTAACTAGGTCAAAAACAGTGGAGTTGTAATTAGGTATAAATGTACAGCATTCCTGTCCTATCAGAGCACAGGTTCCTCACTGGGAGGCCAATAAATAGTCTAAGGCTGCCCTGTTCTGTAGAGCAAGCAAGCGTACAGCTCCCAGCTCCTCAGAGATCAGATTACTGGCCCTAGCGGTCACATTAGCAAGATGTTCTACTTCTAAGGCTAA
>JACXGI010019050.1:0-12564 GCA_016801175.1 Esox masquinongy
GTACCGACCTAAAGTACTTCCCCGAGTTGGTTAATGAGAAGAGATTAAGAGGAGACAAAATCGCAGTGCCGGCAATTATCTTTATTCATACAGATATATCTGGAGACAGTGTGGCATTCAGTCCAACAGAGTCTGACACAATCACAGCACACACAGTTCTTATAGCATGAGCCCCCTACCCTAAATTTTATGGTTCAGGTCGCGGTTCCTACCATATATAAGTGAGATATATGTTGTTTAACACATCTTTCATGGCAGCTGCCGTCTTCGGGTTTCCCTGTTGTTATTCCAACCAATCGACTTCTAGCTTTAGCGTCTTTTCCCTTACTTGGCATTCTGCCAGTTTATTACCGAATTCTAAAGGGGTCTGTTCTTGCTCCCAGCTATTCTAGTGAGATAAGGATCCTGTCACCCCCTCCTCTAATGCAGTTACAATATCTCTTAGTTCTACTTAGCCTCTAACAGACTTGCATGTTATCTTAATGCTATTGCCCCACAGTAGCTAACGATATAAATATATGAACGTGACTTGAAGACGCTAGATCAGTGCAAACTGCATTGCCAACTAGCACAGCTGAAGGACGTCGAGAGAGGAGGATGAATGATGTGGCGTCAAGGCAAGAATGGACAATAAACAATGCAACAAGGCTGTAATATGTACTGCTGTGTTCCAAGTTAAATTAACAAGAACATAGTATAACAAAGAAAATAGACAAAAATATTCACTGTGATTAAATATATAGCTTGATTAGTAATTTCATGTTTTTTTATTCCTATATAAACATAATTTTATTATATATGAACATAGTTTTGATGCGCAATGGCAAAATGTTTTTGGGTGGCTCAGACATAATGAAGAGGGAATGATATGCTATGTATGCTAGAAGCATTGTGGAGCCAATGTGTTTGGGGGCTTAGAAAAACAGCCAAGCAGAAACTATAGGCTGGATGCACTTAAGTCCAATAAAATGTCTACTAGTCCTTGGGCCGTATTCACAAACCATTTCATCTTACCTCTAGGAGGACTCCTAAACAGCACTAAAAGTTCCCAACTAAGAGTTTCCTCTTAAAACCTATCCACAAATCTGCTAAGACCAACTTTTACTAAGCAATGGGGCAAAACCTTATGCTAGGATAAAGGGCGGGGTTGACCCCGTTGCTATGGATGATGTCGTGTTCCACGAACAAGCTGACTTACTATGCCCAAAGTGATTGGCTGATAGGGGAGGGGTCTCTGTCAGTGAATTCATCATAACAGTACTGTAGAAGGATGTGAAATAAAGACATTCAAATAAAAATGTAGGCCAAGTGTCACTGATTGAACATAAAACCAAGAATGACATACTGACTAGTCAAGATATCTTCAGCTTATTGTCACCATGTCTGGCAGCTCGTAAAAAAAATGCGTGTTCATCTTTTGATGGTGCAATAATTTGTGCAATTATGTGTCCCATCCATAGCACCAACTACACCGGGTGGTGGAGTAATGGCCATGAAGTCTGCTTTGTTTCTTTGAAGTTGGCGAACATCAAGAGGAAACCAAATGATTTGTCGGATGATATGGGGTCTGGGGAGGGCATTAATATATTTGATACAATAGTCTACTGACAGATGACTGAGATATACATAGTCCATCTGCGCTGCATAGCTGTATTTTTCCTGTGGCCAAGTAGCTTACAGTTGTCACAACCTTGATGTCTAGTGTTATTGGGTTGTTTCTGTTTGGTAGGAAAGTGACAGCATCCTTGACAATGATCATAATACCCTCACGATTAAGCTGATAGCTTTTTAAAAACTCAGTATTATTAAATGTTTCTAAAACGTCAAACTGATTACAAGGCGGATTGCCGGCAGGATTGTTTGTGATTTAATCTTAGTGATTCAGGAGTCCTCTTGACTACTCCTAACTTTTCACAGATTTAGGAACTGGTTTTAATGCTAAAACACTTTGTGAAATACCCTTACATCAAATTTTAGGAGTCCTAAAGTTAGGACTGACATGAGTTACTCCTAAATCAGCAAGTTAGGAGCTACTTTTAGCCTTAAGATATTTTGTGAATATGGCCCCTAGACAAAACCTACATATGTAAAAAAATAAAAATAAAAAAGAAATAGAGAAAAAAGACACTTGTAGCATGCATTAGATGCTCAAGTGGACATGGACAACAGGGCAGATTTAACACTGTAATAGTTTTCTTTCTCCGTTGTGTAGCCAGGTATTATATAGTTTTCTTTCTCCGTTGTGTAGCCAGGTATAAAGTATCACAGAGGGGCGTCCAGTGGTACCACCTTTGCCTAATTTTGAGTCAGGAAAAAACCTGTATGTGCAGTGTTATGTATAATGTTACTTTATTTTATTATTATTATTTTTTATATTCTTCTTAACTCTCACTATGTTGTTGCTGGGTGCCACAAGATTTTCATTGTGCAGAATGACATGGTGTTGTTTGGTGCATTTGACAAATAAACCTTGAAACTTGAACTTGAAACACCATAATTCCCGCTTTGCTCCAAGACAAACTATCCCAACTGGGAGTGCCCGAGTCCACATGCAGGTGGATCACAGCTTTCCTGTCCAACAGGATGCAGCTCATGAGGCTAGGCAAGCACCTGTCTGACCCCCTGACCATCAGCACTGGCTCCCCTCAAGGCTGCGTCCTGTCCCCCCTACCCTTCTCCCTGTATACCAACAGCTGCACCTCCAGTCACCACTCTGTCAAGCTCCTGAAGTTTGCAGATGACACCACCCTCATCGGACTTATTTCGGATGGAGACGAGTCCACCTACAGGTGGGAGATTGACCATCAGGTGTCCTGGTGCAGTCAGAACAACTTGGAGCTCAACGCCTTAAAGACAGTGGAGATGATAGTAGACTTCAGGAGAAACTCAGCTGCCCTCCCCCCATCGACCTGTGTGGGTCCCCAGTCAACTCTGTGGAGTCCTTTAACTTTCTGGGCACCACCATCGCCCAGGACCTCAAGTGGGAGCTGAACATCACCTCTCTTACAAAGAAAGCACAGCAGAGGATGTACTTCCTGCGGCAGCTGAAAAAGATCTACCTGCCAAAGACTATGATGGTGCACTTCTACACTGCCATCATAGAGTCCATACTGACCTCCTCCATCACCGTCTGGAACGCTGCAGCCACTGCCAAGGACAAGGACAGGCTGCAGCACATCATCCGCTCTGCGGAGAGGGTGATTGGCTGCTATCTGCTGTCTCTACATAACCTACACACTTCCAGGACGCGGAGGTGAGCGGCAAAGATTGGGGCTGATCCCTCTCACCCTGGAAATGGACTATTCAGAACTCTCCACTCTGGCAGAAGGTTGAGGTCTATCAGGACCAAAACCTCTCGCCACAAGAACAGTTTCTTTCCTACAGCAGTAGGCCTCATGAACATGCCCCCGGAAACAAAGTGACTACAGCCGGCAAACACACACAACCTTCAACTGGACAAATCTATAACCCTTCCCCACATACACACACAACCCTCAACTGGACAAATCTTGCACCTTATATGTTTTTTAGTAATTTATTCAAGCTCAGTCTGCTGTTTTTATGCTCAGTCTGCTGTTTTTATGCTCAGTCCACTGTTTTTATTTGTTTTTATTTGTTTTTAATAAATTGTAGCACTAACGGGCCAGAACAAATTCCTTGTTTGTTGTGAAACTTACTTGGTAATAAAACTCATTCTGATTCTGAATCTAAGTGATGGGTTTATTGTGACCATACTTCATAATGCTGTCATTACAGGGTCCACCAGGAGAGAGCAGTCTCCCCTGTGCACAGCTGTTGGTCCATGAAGAGTAACCAGTCAGTTGGACGTCTGATAGACTTCAGTGACATAAAACAACAGTAAGAGATCTGAGAGAACTGTTGTGCCTAACTGGTTATTTTGTTAATGAATAATGATCGTGGTCTCCAGCATTGTAGCTAATTTTGTCTGGTTGGCCTATTATGGAGATAGATTTCCATCAAAATATTGTATACTTGTAAGTAGCTAGTCACAAATACATATATACAGGGAGTCACAAATACATAAAGCAACTGTCAAATAAAAACCACTGTCAAGAAAAATATGCATATACTTTCACAAAGACATGTCAATCAAAAAACAAGTGATGAATTGTTCACAAAGGATGATTAGCAAATAAATGTATGACCAAGCTAGATTTTATCAAAAGTACACAAGCATGTTCTGTTACTGTCATACCATATACAGCACAGTTCCCTCCAGAGTTATTTCCCCCTCTTTAATAGTTGTTTTTTAATTTGATGTTAGTCATAACATATTTCAGGTGTTGGGCAAAGCTGAAAATTTGACTCGTCAGAGAAGATGATCTTACTCCATTCCTCTACGTTCCAATCCTTATGGTCTTTTGCAAACTTCAGCCTGGCTCTTCTTTTGTTCTCATTGATGAAGGGCTTTTTTCTAGCTTTGCACGACTTCAGCCCTGCCCCTAGGAGCCAGTTTCGAACCGTCCTTGCCGTGCACTTCACCCCAGCTGCTGTTTGCCATTCTTTTTGTAGATCACTTGATGTCATCCTACGGTCGTTGAGTGACATTCGAATGAGTTTACGGTCATCTCAGTCAGTGGACAGTCGTTTCCGCCCTCTTATTCAAATTACCTTTGAGGTACTAGTTGCACTGTTTTTACCATCCAGCTGGTCCTATTGCAAGAGGATAGGGATGACCACAGCAGTGGTTTTTATACTTTTCCTTGTTAAATTATATTTGTTTCAGGTAATCACCTAATCAGTACCTCATTAAGTAAAATGAGATGTGCCTGTGTTGGAATTTAGAAGACACTGGAATGGAATGGCTGCCATTCATGTAGACGCTGATTTAAGAAAAATTAGGAGTGGTCTCTTAATTTTTTCCAGAGCTGTATATATATATATATATATTAAAACACTTACTGCCCAAATAAATTGCCTTAATTCAACTTTCAGGTGCATAAGACTTTTGCAAAGTACTATATTCTACATAAGATGCATTGCAAAGTGCTTAACAAGACAGTAAAAAAAAAATCAAGACTATATGATGAAGTGGTCAAACAACAATAAAATAGAACAGAATACAATAATTAAATAAGTTGGTGTGAGAGACTAATGCATTAAAATAAAATGTCAAATCTCTTTTTTTCTAGAGACCAAAAGGAGAGATCAGAGTCAGAGTTTTCTAGTGGTCAGTCTGCTCAGAGTAACCAAACAGACCAAAATTTAATATTCAAGGTGAGCGGTCTTATGTCTAAAATTGGTGTTTTGATGTAGAAGGGTAAAATTTAAGACCATGGCATGTATTTTCTCTTTCAATTTCACTGTTGTTTTTCTTCATATAAATAATGTCTTGGTTTTCAAACCATTTGATCCATTCCAGTTGCTTGAAGAAAATGTAATCGCTATGGTAAAACAGGAGCTGAAGAAATTGAAGAAGATTCTGTGTCCAGATCTTCCAGAATGCTTTGAGGGTCAGAAGGAGGATAACAAATTGGAAACAGAAGATACACAGGAAAGCAGTGCCAGAAAGGGGGCTGTGCATATCACATTGTATATTCTAAGAAAAATGAAACAGCAGGACCTAGCGGACACACTAGAGAACTGTAAGAGCTTATTATCATTCTTTAAAGCGATACTTTAGGATTTTAGTAATAAGGCCTTTTATTTATTTCTCTCTAGATTAACCCTGAAATACCACTTTATATTTACAGTTAAACTCATAAGTTTGCATACCCTGGCAGAAATTGTGAAATTTTGGCATTGATTTTGAAAATATGGTCCAGTGTGAGCTCGCAGGCGTCTGATGGAGAGATATGAATATGGTGTATCATCCAAGGCAAGATAACAGACATGCTGTTTTTTTACCTCAGAAAGTGCAGATAGTGTTTGGACAAGGTAAGCTCAAGATAACAGACATGCTGTTTTTTTACTTCAGAAAGTGCAGATAGTGTTTGGACTAGGTAAGCTCAAGATAACAGACATGCTGTTTTTTTACCTCAGGAAGTGCAGATAGTGTTTGGACTAGGTAAGCTCAAGATAACAGACATGCTGTTTTTTTACCTCAGAAAGTGCAGATAGTGTTTGGACTAGGTAAGCTCAAGTGGTACGTCAGTGGTGAGGAAACCAAGACTTACATTTCTTCAGCCCTGACTTCAAATAACACTCTGCGTCATGGTCCATTCTGTAAAAGGTACAAAGTGTTAATGTGTTTAATATTCCTGTATGTAAAGAATGATAATAATTCAAAACTAGTAAACACTTTCTCTGCTCTGGCCATCTAACTCCCAAGACACTGTACTAGACAAAAGCTTAAGACAAGAATATACAGTTGTGCTCATAAGTTTGCATACCCTGGCAGAAATTGTGAAATTTTGGCATTGATTTTGAAAATATGACTGATCATGCATCCTTTTATTTAAGAATAGTGATCATATGAAGCCATTTATTATCACATAGTTGTTTGGCTCCTTTTTAAATAATAATGATAACAGAAATCACCCAAATGGCACTGATCAAAAGTTTACATAACCTTGAATGTTTGGTCACACAAGGTGACACACACAGGTGAAAATTTCCCACACCTGTGGCTTTTTAAATTGCAGTTAGTGTCTGTGTATAAATAGTCAATAAGTTTGTTAGCTCTCACATGGATGCACTGAGCAGGCTAGATACTGAGCCATGGGGAGCAGAAAAGAACTGTCAAAAGACCCGCGTAACAAGGTAATGGAACTGTATGAAGATGGAAAAGGATATAAAAAGATATCCAAATCCTTGCAAATGCCAGTCAGTACTGTTCAATCACTTATTAAAATTCGGGGATCTCTTGATATCAAGCCAAGGTCAAGTAGACCAAGAAAGATTTCAGCCAAAACTGCCAGAAGAATTGTTCGGGATACAATGAAAAACCCACAGGTAACCTCAGGAGAAATACAGGCTGCTCTGGAAAAAGACGGTGTGGTTGTTTCAAGGAGCACAATACGACGATACTTGAACAAAAATGAGCTGCACGGTCGAGTTGCCAGAAAGAAGCCTTTACTGTGCCAATGCCACAAAAAAACACCTTGACACGCCTCACAACTTCTGGCACACTGTAATTTGGAGTGACGAGACCAAAATAGAGCTTTATGGTCACAACCACAAGCGCTATGTTTGGAGAGGGGTCAAGAAGGCCTATAGTGAACAGAATACCATCCCCACTGTGAAGCATGGTGGTGGCTCACTGATGTTTTGGGGGTGTGTGAGGTCTAAAGGCACAAGGAATCTTGTGAAAATTGATGGAAAGATGAATGCAGCATGTTATCAGAAAATACTGGCAGTATTCGTCTGCACGAAAGCTGCACATGGGACGCTCTTGGACTTTCCAGCACGACAATGACCCTAAGCACAAGGCCAAGTTGACCCTCCAGTGGTTACAGCAGAAAAAGGTGAAGGTTCTGGAGTAGCCATTACAGTCTCCTGACCTTAATATCATTGAGCCACTCAAATGTCCAAATACACAGTACACTCAATACACAGTATTAAGAACTAAGGGTATGCAGACTTTTGAACAGGGGTCAGTTCATTTTTTTCTTTGTTGCCCTGTTTTGTTTTATGATTGTGCCATTCTGTTATGACCTACAGTTGAATGTGAATCCCATGAGAAAAAAAAGACGTGTTTTGCCCGCTCACTCATGTTTTCTTTACAAATGGTACATATATGACCAATTCTCCAAGGGTATGCAAACTTTTGAACAAAACTGTATATCTGTATCCAGTATTTAGGAAGTTAAATATTTTCAGAAATCATTTTTAACGTAAGCACAATGCCAGGGAGTCAGTAGTGTGTGCTGGCATGCTTACCAGTAGATATTATACACCTCTGTCAAGTTATTTTGAAAAGCTTGATTTGTCATCATTTAACGTTTTATCAATGAAGTGAATACATTCAAACTTAAATGTCATACCTTATACTGTAGTAACACATGGGTTGTGTCTATTGTCAGATCTTCTAGGTGAGCTTGCTGTGTGTCAAGATAAACTTAAATCTAACCTGAAGAGGAAATGTGAATGTGTGTTTGAAGGAATAGCTAAACAAGGTAACCCAACTCTTCTCAACAAGATCTACACAGAACTTTACATAACTGAAGGTGGAAGTGGTGAAGTCAATAAAGAACATGAGGTGAGACAGATTGAGGTTACATCCAAGAGACCAGCAACACAAGAAATAGCAATCAAATGTAATGACATTTTTGAGCCTTTACCTGGACAAGAAAAAACTATCAGAACTGTACTGACGAAGGGTGTTGCTGGCATTGGAAAAACAATCTCTGTGCAGAAGTTTATCCTGGATTGGGCTGAAGGAAGAGCTAATCATGAAATTCAGTTAATATTCTCTCTCCCATTTCGGGAGCTCAACATGATGAAAGGGAAGAATAACAGCTTAATGGAACTTCTACATTACTTTTCTACTGAAACCAGACAATCAGGTATCTCCAGCTTTGACAGTTACAAAGTTCTGTTTGTCTTTGATGGCCTGGATGAGTGCCGACTGCCCCTTGACTTCAAGAACAACGAGAGCTGTTGTGATGTCACTGAATCAACCTCAGTGGATGTGCTTCTTACAAACCTCATCAAGGGGAACCTGCTTCCTTCTGCTCTTCTCTGGATAACCTCCAGACCTGCAGCAGCAATTCAGATCCCTCCCGAGTGTGTTGACCAGGTGACAGAGATAAGAGGGTTTAATGAGCCACAGAAGGTGCAGTACTTCAGGAAAAGAATCAGTAATGACAACCTGGCCAGCAGAATAATCTCACATATAAAGACATCAAGGAGCCTCCACATCATGTGCCACATTCCAGTCTTCTGTTGGATTTCAGCCACAGTTTTAGAGAGGCTGTTGAGTACAGCAGATAAGGGAGAGATGCCCAAGACTCTAACTCAAATGTACAAACACTTTCTGATCTTTACTATACTGAGCAAAAAAGAGAAATATTCAGGGGAAAAAGAGAAGGCTGAGACAGATTCACAGATTAAATCAGATGCAGAGATCATCCTAAAACTTGGAAAACTGGCTTTCCAACAGCTGGAAAAGGGGAATCTAATATTCTATGAGGGAGACTTGAGGGAGTGTGACATTGATGTCACAGAAGCCTCAGTATACTCAGGAGTTTGCACACAGATCTTCAGAGAGGAGTGTGGGCTGTACAAGAAGAAGGTGTACTGCTTTGTTCATCTGAGCATCCAGGAGTTTCTGGCTGCTCTCTATGTATTTGTCACATTCAGGAATGACAAAGTAGATCTATTGTCTGATCCAGAATCTCCCAGAACCCCTCAGACTTCTACAACCATCCTCCACCAGAGTGCAGTAGACAAGGCCCTTAAAAGTGAGAATGGACACCTGGACTTGTTCCTCCGCTTCCTTCTGGGTCTGTCACTGGATTCCAATCAGACACTCCTACAAAGTCTTTTGACAGAGAAGGGCAGCAGCTCACAATCCAATGAGGAAACAGTCAAGTACATTAAGGAGAAGATCAAAGAGAATCCCTCTCCAGAGAGGTGTATTAATCTGTTCCACTGTCTGAATGAGCTGAATGACCGTTCTCTTGTTGAGGAGATCCAAAGCTACCTGAGCTCAGGAAACTTGTCGAAAACAGAACTGTCTCCTGCACAGTGGTCAGCTCTGGTCTTTGTGTTGCTCACTTCAGAAGAGAAGCTGGATGTGTTTGATCTGAAAAAATACTCCAGATCAGAGGAGGGTCTTCTGAGGCTATTGCCAGTGGTCAAAGCTTCCAGAATTGCTTTGTAAGTACTATGATAAATAAACAAGTTCACTGTTTTGAAATACCATATACAGGACAGTCCCCAAGTATTTGGACAGTGACATGAGTTATGTTGTTTTGGTTCTGTACTTCAGTACATTGGATTTGAAATCAACCAGTGACTAAGATGAGAAAGTGCAAATAAACTTAAACTGTCAACTTTAAATTTAGGGTATTTACATCCATAAACCATGTAGATATTACAGACCTTTTTATGCATACTCCCCCAGTTTAGGGGACCATACACCCCTAGTTTAGGGCAGTGATTCCCAAACCTCTCCTGGGGCCCCCCCAGCCATTCCATCTATTAGATGTATCCCAGAGCTAGCACACCTGAATCAACTAATTAACAAACCCTTACCTGTTGAATCAGGTGAGCTAGTTCAGGGCAAATTCTAAACTGTGAGGTGGCTGGGGGGGTGGGGGGGTGGGGGTGGGGGGTGCAGGAGAGGTTTGGAAACCACTGGTTTAGGGGACCAGAAGTAATTGGGAAAATTACGCTCTTAAATAAAGTTATATTTTGTAGTGCAAACACTTTGCATTTGAAGACTACCTGTCTGAAGTCTGTGATCCATAGACATTACCAGATGCTAGACATCTTCCCTGGTAATGCTCTGCCAGGCTGGTACTGCCATCTTCAGTTCCTGTTGGCAGTGCCAGCTCTAGCCTTTTGGGGGCCCTAAGAAAAATTTCAGTTGGGGCTCCCTCTCCCATATCATTCGGGGTGAATGGTTCATCTGATGTGGACAAAATACCCTCAAACTTAATCTGACAGTCTTATGCTTCAACCCCATCGTCATTAAATCATTTTTAATGTATAGAGCAAAGACAACAAGACTCATGGACTGTGCTGTATTTTTCTACAGAAATGCTTTGAACAAATACAATAATTTTAGTGTAGGTTGTTGTCTTCATTTAAGCAGTATGTCTCTTTACTATCCTTTCCTTTATCTCTTTAGACTGAATGACTGTAACCTCACAGAGAGATGCTGTGAAGCATTGGCCTCAGTGCTCAGCTCAAGCTTCTCACAGCTAAGAGTGATGGACCTGAGTGACAACGACCTGCAGGATTCAGGAGTGAAGCTGCTCTCTGCTGGACTGGAGAGCCCAAACTGTAAAATAGAATCACTGAGGTTAGTCCCTACATCGAAAACCTGGTTATCCTTTTGTTGAAATTCACAGTGCCCCTGTACATGTACACAATTCATACAGTATCTTATTTCTCTTCGTTGGTAATGTGAATGCTGACAACAGCAGCAGAATGAATTCTGAATTGTACAAAAACATTTCTATACTCAGATACAACCAAATGTTGTCACTTTCTATAGTAGTATATTGAAAGTCGATGGGATTGTAAATTTTACCAAACCATATTGCGCAGTTTCATTCCCTTCATTTTTCCATCTTTTGTAAAGTGACTTTGGAGTAAAATCATTTTCAAACATAATATTATATGTCAGACTGTGTTGCACTTGGAAGAGAACAGATGGCTATCGTGCAACCATCTGTTTGTAGGTTGTCATTCTGTGGAGTCACTGAAAAAGGCTGCGCTTTTCTGGCGTTGGCCCTGAAGTCAAACCCCTTACATCTAAGAGAACTGCAACTTGACTACAACCACCCAGGAGACTTAGGGATGAAGCTGCTCTCTAGTGGACTAGAGGGTTCACATTGGAAACTAGAGAAACTAAGGTAGGCACCAATAAATGACAACTTTTTCTGGTCAATGCATTTTATTTTAAATAATAACTGTCTTTTGGTAACTATTTACCGGTTTTGCATGCAGTGTCAGAGTGATTTTGGCCCTTTCATATTTATGGTTTTGCTCTGGGTTGTTCTGCTTCGTTTGACGACATTTGTCGACCACAATTATACAGTGGGGCAAAAAAGTATTTAGTCAGCCACCAATTGTGCAAGTTCTCCCACTTAAAAAGATGAGAGAGGCCTGTAATTTTCATCATAGGTACACTGCAACTATGAGAGACAAAATGAGAAAAAAAAATCCAGAGAATCACATTGTAGGATTTTTTATGAATTTATTGGTAAATTCCTCGGTAAAATAAGTATTTGGTCACCTACAAACAAGCAAGATTTCTGGCTCTCACAGACCTGTAACTTCTTCTTTAAGAGGCTCCTCTGTCCTCCACTTGTTACCTGTATTAATTGCACCTGTTTGAACTTGTTATCAGTATAAAAGACACCTGCCCAAAACCTCAAACGGTCACACTCCAAACTCCACTATGGCCAAGACCAAAGAGCTGTCAAAGGACACCAGAAACAAAATTGTAGACCTGCACCAGGCTGGGAAGACTGAATCTGCAATAGGTAAGCAGCTTGGTGTGAAGAAATCAACTGTGGGAGCAATTATAAGAAAATGGAAGACATACAAGACCACTGATAATCTCCCTCGATCAGGGGCTCCATGCAAGATCTCACCCCACGGGGTCAAAATGATCACAAGAACGGTGAGCAAAAATCCCAGAACCACACGGGGGGACCTAGTGAATGACCTGCAGAGAGCTCGGACCAAAGTAACAAAGGCTACCATCAGTAACACACTACGCCGCTAGGGACTCAAATCCTGCAGTGCCAGACGTGTCCCCCTGCTTAAGCCAGTACATGTCCAGGCCCGTCTGAGGTTTGCTAGAGAGCATTTGGATGATCCAGAAGAGGATTGGGAGAATGTCATATGGTCAGATGAAACCAAAATAGAACTTTTTGGTAAAAACTCAACTCGTCGTGTTTGGAGGAGAAAGAATGCTGAGTT
>JACXGI010019051.1:0-12483 GCA_016801175.1 Esox masquinongy
GTCTCGTATTAACCTAGACTGCCCCCTAATGTCCCGTCTCGTATTAACCTAGACTGCCCCCTAATGTCCCGTCTCGTATTAACCTAGACTGCCCCCTAATGTCCCGTCTCGTATTAACCTAGACTGCCCCCCTGAAACGTCGGTTACGTTTGGCATGCAGTGGCACGCTGACACACACCACAGTGCTCACTACGTTTTTGCCTTTCTGTAGGAACATGTTAGCGTCGAAAGCCTCAACTCTCCATTGGAGCCACTGGTGTCAGTGAGATTATTGCCTGAACACCAGCAGCACCACTCGGTTAACGTTTTATGCATTGCACACAGCCGTGACTGTCACACTCACTGATACACACACTCATCCCTCTGAATAAGATCCAGAATTCATTAAAGAGTTCATAAATAGTTTTATGGAAGCTCATTAACGCTCATCTGAAGCAGAGGGCGTGAAGGATGATGAGTACATTTGCAGTAGCTGGTAAGTACATTTGGACTCAGTAAAGATGTCATTAGCCAAGCCAGTGCTAGTTCAAAAACGCAGTGCACTTTCTTTTTTTAGGAGGGGGTGTTGTCTTCTCGTTGACTCTTTACTCTTTGAGGTTGTAAGGTTTCAGATGTTTTTAGAACATGCAGAGGTGTTCAAAACTCCTTGGTGATATTTAATTAAGTGTGGGATTTATTTTTATTTTTTTTAAATGGTCAGGTAGAGGTTTTATATTGGTTGTCTTGCTTTACATTTTGCATGTGTTCTAGATGGCATCATATTGTTGAGGTGATCGAGTAGGCCTGCATCACCTTAATCTTCATTTTAACACCACAGCTGAATTAGTTAATGTCAACATCATTTATTATTTGAAGCTTTTGCATTATCAGTCCTAGACTAAGAATGCCATGCATAGTTTCAAAGCGCAGGTGCTTAGCTACATATGTTGTGTTCCTGCAGGCCCAAAGATGCCATCCGAGCGTTGAAGAAGAGACTCAGTGGGAACCGGAACTACCGGGAGGTGATGCTGGGGCTGACGGTGAGACCCGCCACTGAGGATTTACGTGTGTTCCCTGGGGTTCTGACCCATCTAAAAACACTGGAGATTGTTTACACTCTTCACAAGCATGGGTATCTGGGTTAGGTGTATTGTGTGTTATGGTGACAGATCTGAAACCTCAACTGATCACAGGTTAAACCCAATTCAAGGTGTAAAAGTGTACATTTCCAGTAGGCAGAAATGGCCAGCCATAAACCCAGCACTGTATGTCCAACCAGCTATTTGGAAGACAATGTTTGAGCTCATCAGATGGGACGGCAAGATAATGTCTTGAGCCTGGCTTTCCATTCCAGTTCCTGGAGCATTACCATGCTATACGTTTTCACTCTAACCCTAATCTAGCACATCTGATTTAATCATTAGCTAGTTCATTACTTGAATCAGGTTAGTTACAACTGGGGTTGGTGCCAAAAACCTACAGGAGGGTTGCTTTCCAAAAACAGGGTTGGAGAGCCCTGCTCCTTAGCAGATCCTGGCAGTGCTTATTGCCTAGCTAGCAAGCAAGTTTATTTATATTGCGAAATTCATACATTGAAGCAATTCAATGTGCTTCACAATGAAAAGAAAAATATAAAAATGCAATAGAATACATTTGCACATAGGTTATTCCTCTGATAGCACCAAAACTTGCATTACAGAAAAATCATTTAATGATTGGTAAAACATAGAAAAATAGAAATAGAATAAAAACGAAATAAAAACATAACTGAGTAAAACATAATAATATAACATAGAAAAAGAGAAATTTAAAAATATAATAAAACATCATAATAATAAAACATCGAATAAGAAAGTAGAAATAGAATAAAAACAAAATTGTGATTATGTTTAAGCGCTCAGTCATAGTCACGTGAATAGAGAAGTGTTTTTAACCTGGATTTAAAAATTGATACGTTTGGGGCACGTCTAAGATCTTCTGGTAGTTTATTCCAGTTGTGTGCAGCATAACTGCTAAACGCAGCTTCGCCATTCCTAAACCTATCCTGTACATGCAACAGCATTAAAGTCTAAGTGGAGTGAATAAAACAAATAGGACTTTTGAATTTAGATCACTGTACTCATGGTACATTTGTAAACATAACTAGTGCAGTGCTGTGGACTGTTTCACTTGTTGAATCCTGCTCTATAAAAAGCCACCTACACATTGTGGAATTAGCACTGGTGTTGAGTAGCACTCAACATGATGCTGTATTGTCTGTTGTGTGATTTTCCCCAGGCGGTTTCTCAACAATTGTATGTTTTTTTGACCTGCATCCACCTACAGTCTTTGGACCTGTGTGTTGGTTAAAATCTCTTCTATTCTCTGCAAGATGAAAGACAGACGTGCGTGAATATCTGAGCAAATATATTTTCTTAGAATGTTTCACCTATCTTTTTCCTTTTGTTTCTTATTTTTTCTCTATTTCCTATCCTTTTTCTCTTTCTTTTTCTCCCTCTATTCAGGTGTTGGAGACATGCGTGAAAAACTGTGGCCACCGGTTTCACGTCCTTGTGGCTAACCGGGACTTCATTGATGGTGTTCTGGTCAAAATCATCTCCCCCAAAACCAACCCCCCCACCATCGTACAGGACAAAGTCCTGGCCCTGATCCAGGTACAACACATGCAGTCTAAAATGCATGTAGGTCCTTTTACTACAGAAAGGAGTCAGTCTAGATTTATCAGCTACATGTTGCATTTAACCCAAACAAAAGAGAGCTAAGTGGAGCCACAACCTGTCAAATCTCATGTAGAAGACAGTGCTTGAAGTCAGGCTGCAGAAGTTATAGAAACCCTACATTCATCCAGAGTCCTGACACCCCAAACTAATGTAGGCTGGAAAACATTCCCACGCTACTGCCACCAGCCTGTACCATTGACAGCAGACTTCAGCATGGATCAAAAACAACTGGGAGTTCCCCGACCAGGCAATGTTTTCCCTCTCCTCTGTTGTTGATCATGTGTATTGGGACCACTCCTTGTTTTTCACCTGCCTATTATCTTAAACAATTCTTGCCATTTTTTTCTCTCATCAACAAGCCGACAGGACTGGTACTGACTGGATGTCTTTTATGTCACCGTTCTCGGTTAACCCTAGACACTGTCATGCGTGAAACACACAGGAAAGTGTCTGTTTCTGAGATACCAGAACCAGCATATCGAGCGCTGACGATCATACAAAGCTGTTTAGGTCATGTGTTCTGCCCATTCTAATCTCATTCCCAGACACTTGTACCCAAATTTGCAGAACGTTTGGCAGATCAGCCCCCACGACCCCAGACTCCATGTTTAGTGCACCAAAGCACCAATAACTATGTTGTTGTGGGACAGCTGAGAGTACTATGCAGCTGAGCTGGCTCAGTAGATACTGCACTGACTCGTGGCACAATAAGGCTTTTCGTGTTTAACAACGTACCGTAAGCTCACTCCAAAACTAGCTTGAAATGTCGTTGATGGGTTCATACAGCAGGTACCTTTTGATGTATCCCAAATGTCTGGAACAGTGTCAAGGAAGTGGGGCATGTGTGTTGTGAAGCAGAGGACCATGAGCCTGCGGACAGTGTTGGCCCAGGTGAACTGTCTGTGGAGGAACTGTCTGTGGAGGAACTGTTGGCAGCTGCACGTTGACGTTGGTCTTTAGGAGCTAGCTAGCTAGCCTATTGAGGAAACATTACATTTAGTTTTTTAGGCTATTAGTTGTATAGCTCCTCTTTTGTATTATAAAGTGCCTGACTCCGGCTAGACTGCATTTAATTAACAAGTGTTTTTTACTGGTCCACTTGGAGCCGCTAAATTCAAAAGATGACAAATACTTTACTCTGTAAGGTTGCTAACATAGAATTTAATAGTCAGTCTCACTAAAGCTTTGAATAACCATTTCCTTCTGTCAGCTGAGTGTATAGTTTATATTACGGGCCAAGGATTTATTCTGTGTGTTGCCAGGCCTGGGCAGATGCCTTCAGGAGTAGCCCTGACCTGACGGGGGTGGTCCATATTTATGAGGAGCTGAAGAGGAAGGGAATCGAGTTCCCCATGGCTGACCTGGATGCTCTGTCACCCATCCACACACCACAGAGGGTGAGACCTAACACACACACACATGCACACACTCTCACACTTTTTACATTTTCTAATATTCTTCCTGTTCAAAATCCTATTGTCCCTAAACCTAAAGTGTATCCCTAACACTAATTCTAAACATGACTCCAATGGCTTACATATCCCTGTGTTCAACCTTCCCAAATTCAACCTACCCATGTCACCCCTCTCTTCCACAAGCTCCATTGTCTTCTGGTAGAAGCTTGCATCCGCTACAAGACCATGGTGCTAACCTATAGTGCAGCTAAGGGAACTGCACCTCCCTACCTGCAGGCTGTGCTTAAACATTACAACCCCACTCGTACACCCCGATCTGCCGCTTTATGTCTTCTGGCCACCCAACACTCTCACGGGCGGGCAGCTCCCGCTCAGCCAAGGCAAAACTCTTTTCTGTCTTGGCATCTCAGTGGTGGAACAAACTTCCCCTTGAAGCCAGGACAGCAGAGTCCTTGCCAATATTCCGAAAGTGGCTAAAACCCACCTCTTTGATGAGTATCTTAACTTGTCCCCCCCACCACCCCAAAAAAAAGCACTTTGATTTCTCTGGCACTGACTTTGTCAACTAACGGCTTCGATGAAGGAATGTGTACTTATTATGATTGTCAGATGTTGGTTTTCCAAGACACCTTAAGAGGAATGCACTTATTGTATGTCGCTCTGGATAAGAGCGTCTGCTAAATGACTAAAATGTAAATGTAAAATATAAATTTAAAGATCTCATCCAGAGTTACTTATGTAGTAAGCATACATTTTTGTAATATTCCCCTTGGGAATCGAACCCTGAACACTTGAGTTGTAAGTGCCGTAGTTTACCAATTGAAGCCCTAAGCCAAAAATAGACTTGATCATAATGGGGTCTGGTGAAATGTTCTCAGTAAGGTGAAATGTTTCTTGTTTTACTATCCTTGCAGGACATTTTGGTTCCCACCAGAAAAGTAAAAATGTGGTTGTACACACACACTTTATTCCTAGATGAAATGTTTGCTGTCACCTATAATTATGTTTCTAAGTTAAATCTCTATTCCATCTTTATCCCAAAATAGTTACATTTCCTTGTTCCATTCCCTTGATGTTTTGAGGCAACGCATAGACATTTTCCGATTTTGGTTGTTTTTTCCCCATGTGTTAAATGTCTGTTACCTGTCAGTTGTATTTGAGTGAGAGCCCAGACGTACCTGGCATGCCAGAATAGGGTTGGCATGCTACCAGTTTGGGCAGGCTCTTGTTAGTTTACTTTGGCATCTCATTGAGGGAATTCAGTATTTTGGTTTAAGGGTAGTTATGCGTAATTGAGGGTAGTAGAGATGGACTCAAGTTAGCTACAGAAGAGACATCTTCCACATCCTTGCTGCGGTAGGATAAGTAATATGAGGAATACTATGTGTAGTAGGATAAGTAATATGAGGAATACCATGTGTAGTAGGATAAGTAATATGAGGAATACCATGTGCCGTAGGATAAGTAATATGAGGAATACTATGTGTAGTAGGATAATTAATATGAGGAATACCATGTGCAGTAGGATAATTAATATGAGGAATACCATGTGTAGTAGGATAATTAATATGAGGAATACCATGTGTAGTAGGATAATTAATATGAGGAATACCATGTGTAGTAGGATAATTAATATGAGGAATACCATGTGTAGTAGGATAAGTAATATGAGGAATACTATGTGTAGTAGGATAAGTAATATGAGGAATACCATGTGTAGTAGGATAAGTAATATGAGGAATACCATGTGTAGTAGGATAAGTAATATGAGGAATACCATGGGGTAGTAGAGATGGACTCAAGTTAGCTACAGAAGAGACATCTTCCACATCTTTGCTGCGGTAGGATAAGTAATATGAGGAATACTATGTGTAGTAAGATAAGTAATATGAGGTATACCATGTGTAGCGAGCAAGGCAGAGGAACGTTTCAGTTCTGCGGGCTCAGGCTGCAGTGATGTGCTAACTTCATGCTGTGTTTTTTTCTGCAGGGTCTACCTGAGGTGGACCCAGCCATACTGAAATACAAAGCCCCCGTCCAGCCCCACGCCACCGCCACAGCTAGCCTCCCCAAGCCTGCCGCCGTTCCCTCTCCAGCTCCCACCCCCATCCCACAGATACCACACATCCCCAGTGTACAGGGGCCCATCACTGCCAACCCTGAACAGGTGAGCATGAAGCTCCAATAATAAATGTGAGTCTGTACAGTAGAGTATTCAATTATCTCCCGTTCCAAGGTTTGGATCAGGCGACTTTAGAGGTTATTCACATGGGATTTGTGGAGAAGAGCATCTGCTAAATGACTCAAATCTAAATATATCCAAGCTAAGTCACATTATTCAATGATGCCAAACAGTATGGCCTGAGTGATGAGCGATGCTCCTAGCTAGAGTTAGGTAATGGGGTGAATAATAAATATTCTTGTTAAAATTGGTACATGGTAGGAACCGTGAACACAATAGCAGTGTACCTTTAACACTGAGTCAGTTTGAAATTGGAATGCCACTGGTGTTACAAATGATCAGTTGGTGTGGCATTGTTGTCCAGTGGTACTTTAACGTGTGTGGCTCCCCACTGGAAACCAGGTTTCAATAGCCTTCACCTAGCTGGTCCCAGTTGTGTCAATTTGGTATATGGCATTTGCTTTTGCCTGTTAAGTTCTTATATATTAATGAGAATAAAGGAAACAATGTTAGAAGATGGCAGGAAGCCACTTTAGACAATCAAGACTCATCCTGGCCTAGTCGTGGGCCCTGTTGAAAACTCACCATTCTTCCTTCCTACCCTCTTTTGGGACTTTCACTGACCTGACAGGCCGAAGCAGGGGTGCCACTAGTTAGCTTTAACCCGTCCAGAGATGCCAGATCAGGGCTTCCTCTCTCTGACCCTTGACCCCCCCCGTGTGCCCCCTTTTCAGATCGCTCGGCTGCGTAGTGAACTGGACATTGTGAGAGGAAACACCAAAGTGATGTCAGAGATGCTGACAGAGATGGTTCCTGGACAGGAGGATGCCTCTGACCTGGAACTTCTTCAGGTCAGAAACTATGCTACACCAGGAAAGAATTATAATGTCAGAGCGCTGACGTGAATGTGGAAGACTCTTCAGGAATTATATATTGAAAAACTCCTTGTTGCACTATACATTTTTTTTGCAAAACTTATTTTGTTACCAGGGCTAACTTGCAAAAGATTAAGTGTTTGTTTTTCCATGACTAAATGAAGGTAAAAAAAAAAATATGAATATATAAATATACGCTCCCTTAAAAAACACAGCAGTGTTTTGAATTGAATGTCTATTCTATTCATTACATTTCTCCGACACCCCTGTGTACCTACCCCACTTTTCTGGGACAGAATCCGCACCACTAATACTAAAATATTATAGTAGTAGCTTTAACTTCAAAATACATTTAGACAGCTGAGCACTACACATAACATAAGCATTTTAAATACCAACTGTTTTTAAAAAAACAAAAAAAAAAATCTTTGAATCGCAAGTAAAATTGAAATCTTCCCTGTCATCAGCCTAGTCAACTGAGATTTTAGAAGTCATTAGGTCCACTAGGGGGAGTAGTATGACCATATATATTCCCACCAGTGACGTGTGAACACCAAATAATGTCCATATGGGAGTGACAGTCCTGTTGGATACATTTCTCCCTAGGTGTTGATCTATCTTTTCTTCACCCCTGAGTGTGATGGACAGCTTCTGGTCACATCCCTAGAACTACGTACCCTCTCAAAACCTCATGGTGAATCTATTCTGGTCACATCCCTAGAACAACGTACCCTCTCAAAACCTCATGGTGAATCTATTCTGGTCACATCCCTAGAACAACGTACCCTCTCAAAACCTCATGGTGAATCTATTCTGGTCACATCCCTAGAACTACGTACCCTCTCAAAACCTCATGGTGAATCTATTCTGGTCACATCCCTAGAACAACGTACCCTCTCAAAACCTAATGGTGAATCTATTCTGGTCACATCCCTAGAACTACGTACCCTCTCAAAACCTCATGGTGAATCTATTATAGTCACATCCCTAGACCTATGTACCCTCTCAAAACCTCATGGTGAATCTATTTGTGTCCAAGTATTTAAATAAAATATACAACACAAGACACAAGTCATGTGAAAAGACAGATTTTGCAATGCTTTATGGACATAGTACAAGCAAGCTTGATAAAGCAGAGTTTGTCAGTTATTGGACAGACTGGTTGTCCCTAATGGGCCTCTGTTAATAGTGGAGCACCATGAGGAGGATGACCCGTGGAGATGCCGTGGGTGATGTCTGTCTGCCCTGCGTGTGTAGGAGCTGAACAGGACGTGCAGGTCAATGCAGCAGCGGGTGGTGGAGCTGATCTCCCGGGTCTCCAATGAGGAGGTGACAGAGGAGCTCCTGCATGTCAACGACGACCTCAACAACATTTTTTTACGATACGAGAGGTAACACACACAGACCGTAAATAGGTTACTTTACCACTTCCAAATGTCCTGTGGGGAACAAGGATGCTCTCCTTGACATTATTGTTGGTATACAACAAATACCTCTAGCAGTCGTCCCCGCCCCCAACAACAACAACAGACAGATCTCAGCGGACCTAGTATTTGGGCAGACACACTTCCATTCAATATTTTATGACCACTTTCCTTTTATGTTAGTAAATATTTTCTGGATGTACGAGCTTTATGTATGAGGACTTGTCTTGTGGTCTTTGCAGGTATGAGAGGTACCGGTCTGGAAGAGCGGCTCAGAACAACGGGGTGAGTTCAGTCTCACGACATGTTAGCATCAGTTGGCGTGTTGTCATGATGTCCTCCAGCACCTTTTCCATGACCTTTTCTGACATGCAGCTTGGATTTACATTGTCCCTGTTTGTTGCTGATTTGCTGCGTTTACGTCATTTTTCTGTCTGCTTTGTTTCTTTGTCATGGCTAGCTGATGGAGGCAAGTATTACAGGACTCCATTCTAGTCAGTAAGGCGAATGTTGAAACATGTCTCATCGATAATGGACTATAGAAGTATGTTGTGTATGTGTCATTCAGTTTTAATGATAGGGACCTTCTCTTTTGGTCCATACGACATGTGTCAACATGGAACTTCCATAAAGTGGTGCTTTTTAGTGATCTAGATGTCCTCCTACACATACTCCTCTCTATCTCAGTCTCTCATGACTCCTGCCATTAATCACCATACTAGTATAATGTGTTGATGAACCAGACATCTCCACTTCCCCAGTACCTTGAACTTCCTACATTGTTCCTGTGTCTGGATTTGTTCTTTACTACAAACAGTTCTAGTTGAGAGTCCTTTGCTTGTGTTAGTTATTAACATTGGAATGTGAGACACGTTGTAAGCCCGACCTCCGAGAGGTTGGTGTCCTTTCCCTCTGTGTGGGACCGCAGGATGTTGACTATCGTGTCCCTGCAGATGCTGAGTGAGGCCACAGAGGACAACCTGATAGACCTGACGCCAGGCTCTCCCGCTGTGCTCAGTCCCCGAGCCCTGTCCAGCCCCATCCCCCCGGTGGCCACCCTCAGGGCTGGACCTACAGGGGCCACAGCCTCCCCCACCCAGAGCCCGGCCCTGGTCCCAGACCCTGCCCCCGGCCCCGCCTCCCTGTCCACTCAACTCGCCGGCCTGGGTAAGAATGGAAAAGGGTTCAAGAGGAACGTTAATGGTAGGCCTGAAATGCACCACCAGATACAAGGGTTGATTTACATCAGAGATGCGTGGAGACCACCATTCATATACACTTATGGCAGGAATGCGACACCTGCGCACACATACACACACGCACACACCACGCACACACTCTGCCCTGGCTGAGGCCTTCTGGAAGAGACAAGGCAGGGGATATGTTGCTTTGCTCTGCGCAGGTTTTGTTGGGACCCTATTCCCTATGGAGTGCACTACTTACAACCACGGTCCATATGGGTGTTGTGAAACTAGTGCACTATATAAGAAATATGGTGCCATTTGGGACACGCTGTGAGTAGAGTGAGAGTGGTGAATCTGAATGATGGCGATGATGATGAGTTGTGGTGCAGTGGTTACCAAACCTTTTTAACTGCGGCACAACTTGATGGGATATGCGACTCTCCAACACACCAACAATTTCCTTATTTATTTAGTGATGGTGACCACAAACTCAACGCCCTCTGTGTCTATGACAGAGGCTGCGAAATGGTGAAGCCCTGGCTGTGCTAATCAGACCTGCCTGTGCTAATCATTCTCACAGGCAAATGAAATGAAGCAAATGGCTTTGCTTGTGATGCGCTCCACTCTAAAGATGCAGGTAATGTTGTTTGTGTGTTTCATGCTTCTGCCCGTGTCTCTTCAGATGTGGGCGGGGACAGTGTCAGTGGAACCCTGTCCTCTCTGTCGGGCCACCAGCCTGGAGATGACTTCGACATGTTTGCTCAGACCAGGACCAGCTCACTAGCTGACCAGCGCAAAAAGTACGGCTTCCTCAAGCTTGGCTCTCCCTCCTGCATGTAGGACATTGTGTTAGAGCAGCATCTGTTGTGTTGGCTTGAACCAGTCTGCTGTCCCCAGTTCCGGATACTGGAATGTGTCGTCCATTCTCAGCCTTCCAGAACCATGTCCATGCCACACACTGGGTCCGGCTCTAACTAGTTCTGACTGCTTTCTCTCTCTGTCTCTGTCTCTGTCTCTGTGTGTGTGCGTGTGTGCGTGTGTGCGTGTGTGCGTGTGTGCGTGTGTGCGTGTGTGCGTATGTGCGTGCGTGTGCGTGTGTGCGTGTGCTGTTAGTGTGAAGTATGAGGACCCTCAGGCCCTGGGCGGTCTGGCCTCGGCTCTGGGCGTGAGACAACAGAACACCACTGGAGGGGTGAGTCCACCAAACCAAGCCGGGAGATGTGGTGTACATTTTCATCCCTTGTGTGTGCTGAAGTGCGGAGTGTGTGGTTGAAGTGCCGCTCAGGCCCTGGTCTTCTCTCTGCATGTGATGGCCTCAGGTGTTTTTTCACTTGTTGGTGGTTCTCTGAACAACCAGACAAAACACTGGGTGTGTCCTTAAAGGCAGCCTATTCCTTGCTCAGTGCACTACTTCTGACCAGAGTACTGGTGTACATGGGGGTCAGGGTGCCGTTTGGGAGGCTGGGTCATACTGGTAATTGTACTGTGGTAGAGTCTGGCTCCCTCAGTATGGATGGTGTTAGAGTAATAAGCACATACTGGAATCACACCTTGCAGTCTAGTTGAACTGGGCTACTACTCTAAAGAGGTAACTGTATAACCTTTGTTGAACTACAAACTCACGTTAGTAGTATATTCCGTCATTCCTCAGTGTTGTGCTTTTGTATTTATTTTTGTACACATGGTTGTCATTTCAAAGGTCATCACAAGTCATGCAGTTGAATTCCACTTCTTTGCATGTCAGTTTTTTTCCTTCAAATTGCCCTCTATCTTTTTTTTGTTCACTCCACTTCTAGGACCACAGTTAGTATTAACAAGGCATTTTTGTTATCACAAACACTCTGGTGTTTCTCTTTGTACTATCACTACAATAGCCCTACAAAATGGGTGGAATATCAGAAAACCAAGTTTTAAAAGAGCAACATGTTGTCTCGGCGGCTAAGAGGAGGGCCTTTACATCCTGATCATGCACAGATGCCAGGGCCAGTTGAGATCTGTGACTTAATGATCAAGGCTCAAGGTTCAAACTGTCCATCTTTTCTTCCTCCTTTCCCCGAATGTTCACCTTATTGAAATTATTCTGTATTTTCTTCCTCTCGTCTGCCCCCCCCCACACCCGCGTCTGTTGTTCAGCCAAGGTTGTTGCGTCACTTGATTTCTCTGTCTCCCCCACTGTGCTCTTGCTCTGGTCTGGGGCTTCCACTATCTATCCTGTATATTGTGTAAGGTCTTGTTCTGTTGTTGATTCAGCTGAGGGTCATAGGGGATGATAACCCAGAGTTGGAGCTGCCCATAGACAGCTGGCTTATTACCCAAGGAATGGTGAGGACTCCATCCTCAGTGTCCTCCCCCCTATGTCCAGTCACCCCCTCACCCACTACTAATAACCCTCCATCCCTGGCCCCCTCGTCACCATTCGTCCATCCACCTTTCCATTCCGTCCCCTGACAATCCATATTCCACACAGCTTAAACAGCTAGCACCAACAGCAGACTGGAGCCATGAAAACAATGACAGTACTTACACGGGTACCAATGAAACAATGACAGTACTTACACGGGTACCAATGAAACAATGACAGTACTTACACGGGTACCAATGAAACAATGACAGTACTTACACGGGTACCAATGAAACAATGACAGTACTTACACGGGTACCAATGAAACAATGACAGTACTTACGCAGGTACCAATGAAACAAT
>JACXGI010019052.1:0-12568 GCA_016801175.1 Esox masquinongy
AGGAAGCATGAAAACTTCCTGGTAGACGGCTGCGTTGACCTTGGACCTCAGAAAACACAGTGGACCAACACCAGCAGATGACATGGCACCCCAAACCATCACTGACTGTGGAAACTTTACACTGGACTTCAAGCAACATGGATTCTGTGCCTCTCCTCTCTTCCTCCAGACTCTGGGACCTTGATTTCCAAAGGAAATGGAAAATTTACTTTCATCAGAGAACATAACTTTGGACCACTCAGCAGCAGTCCAGTCCTTTTTTTCTTTAGCCAGGCGAGACGCTTCTGACGCTGTGTCTTGTTCAAGAGTGGCTTGACACTAATTTTCTGAGATACTGAATTTGGGGTTTTCATTAGTTGTCAGTTATAATCATCAAAATTAAAAGGAATAAACACTTGAAATATATCAGTCTGTGTGGAATGATTGTATACATTATACAAGTTTCACTTTTTGAATGGAATTACTGAAATAAATCAACATTTTGATGATATTCTAATTATATGACCAGCACCTGTAGTTTAACTGAAACCTTCTCCCTAATCCAAAAATGCCTTTGTTCTGATGGGGTCCAACAAAAAGTCCCCACAATATCAGATATATCTTCTTTTACAATCTTGTTCTTAACAGGTATTTTTCAAACAGGTACACACAAACACACACACCTGAATCACCATGAAATCCCCTACAGAGACACCATTTGTTATGGAAATGTTTTCCTTCTTCAGTGGGTTTTTACAAACTTTGAAGCCACATAACCAACACCGAAAACACAGTGAGAGTGCACATACATGCACCGATATCCCCTCAAATCTGTTGTCAGCCTTACTCCACAGAGGGACCAGCAAAAGGCAGGGGACCATTCACTTTCATCTATTCAGGAGTGTCCACATTCCCTTCTTACTGCTGCTTCTGAATGGCCCGTCATTCACACTAGTGTCCTCTGGATACCCAATGGTCCCCGGTTAAAAGCAGTGCACTAAATATTGAATAGGGTGCCATTTGGGATGACCGAGTGCTGTGACATCATCCCTTCTGTCTGCTGTTTAGAGAACAAAGAGAACACTGTTCTTCTCCCTAGAACCAAACAATTAAGAAACTGGCACTTCCACATCTGACTTGTACTCTTTCTTTTTCTGCCCATCTCCCTTTGTTCATCTCATCTTCATCTCTTTCTCTCTCTCTCTCTCTTTCTCTCTCCCTCTGCTTATCGTTCATTTTCTATCTGTCTCTTTCCCTGGCTGCTCTCTTGAATCTCGTTGATCTGATGTCATCAACACTTTTTCTTTCTATTCTCTTATATTGTCTCCTTGCTCACATCCCTCTCTCCTTATCAATATAAATCCTTTTCCCATTCTCTCTTCATATCCATGATTTTCTTTTTACATCACATTTGCTGTTCCTCCTCTCTCTTTCCCCCCTCTCTCTCCCCCCTCCCTCTCTCTCCCCCCTCCCTCCCCAGGAGTGACCAGCTCAATGTGGGAGACTACATAAAGTCTGTGAATGGGATCAACCTGACCAAGTTCCGTCACGATGAGATAATAAGCCTGCTAAAGAACGTTGGAGAACGCGTGGTTCTGGAGGTGGAATATGAGCTGCCGCCTGTCTGTAAGTTCTAAATCGTTATTTCCTCTTCCAGGTGAAGCAGACGGAACCATGTTGACCTCAATGGCACCACATTAACACACTGGTGCAAACACTGTGCCATCAATATCATATTGTTGAGGATACTGCTATTTCTGTCTGTGTCCCTTCAAACACAAACGAATCGTTGGGGTGTCCCCAGAAGTAGTAGGTTGTCATGGTTCCCTGGACGTCCTGTTTGCTGGGTTTGACTCAGTCTGTTACTGCTGTACAGCTAACACATTCAACAGGATCATTCATCTGGGAATCAACAAAATCTACTTCCTTTGGATTTTAAACTTTAGCAAATCTGAGCTTTCGTTTCCATCTTAAACCAAAGTCACAATCCTCTTTTACTTAGTAACTTCACAGAGCTTTACAGCAAGTTCAAAGCCACCTTATGAAACACTGCTCACTTCTCTGATTTGTTCCTTTCATGTTGCTTCCCCTCTGTAGAGCTCAGACCTTTTAATGTATAAAGTTAAAGCTGTGGAGGACAGAATATTATAATCTGTGTGTGTGTGTGTGTGTGTGTGTGTTAATCTCTCTTCAGCTGTTCAAGGCTCTGGGGTGATGTTCAAAAATGTAGAGGTGACTTTACACAAAGAAGGCAATACGTTTGGCTTTGTCATCAGAGGTACGTGTCTGTGTGTTTCTGTTCAGCCCTTTTTGCACAGGATTATTTTACCGGGGAGGTCAGGTAATGTAATTATGGGCGCAATGACAAATCAACACCTCCTAATACGCCATGTCATCATTTTCACATTGCCAGACCGGGACTGTTTTTGGCCACCTCTGAGGTCCTTAGACAATCTGAATAGTAAGTATAGGCCAACATAGTTCTAAAAGAAGGAAAGAAAAGTATTTTATTTATTAACCTTTTTTTTTTAAGTCCGGGGCCACCAAAATGGGTGGGTTTCCAAATAACGAATACTGTTTGTTTAATGACACCTTTCCTGTTAGCAAAGCAGCATTCCAACAGCCCTAATAAACAAAGAACACCTCCAAGTTCTCATGCGTAGCTTCAGAAGGCATTTCATGTGCAGGTGTGCGGTTTAGCTCTCATCAGGCTGGCTGGGAGGCTTAGGACGGCTGGTGCAGATTGATAACATACCGATTACGATCACACTTCCTCGGTTCAAATATTACGGCGACAGCCGTCATACATTTGGGAGCCAATCTTGCGGTATCAGTGTAGCCTGTTATGGCCAGATCGCTCCTATAAAATAAACCTCCAGTCTACCATCATAATGGTCGATTTATTGGAAAGGAAAAACAAATAATTACTGAGGGAAGTTTGGAGAATACATAACACAGCCAAATCTTCCACTGGAATAATGGCTATTCTCGGGTAATAATTATATGACCGAAATTCTCTTGTTGTACTATTCCAGTGCAAATAGGGCTTTTGTGTGCGTTTGCAAAATGTTTGCATTTGTCACCCGAGGTGAGCCTACCCAACCATCTGTATTGTCACCCATGCATAATGCAACTAAGCCACCCGTTCCATAAGGTCATGCTATTTTACATTATGAGTCATTTCATTTTACCTCCATCGAGGAGGAAAAAGTGTCCATTTGCCCTCGAGCATGCATAACAGGGTGTGTGTGTGTGTGTGAATGAACATTTGTGAGTGTTCTGGCATGTGTGAATGTGTGTATATGCAATCAGTGCATGATGTAATTTTTGAGATGATAAATTACTAATGGAGCATAATCATATTTTAATTGTATGTACAGATTTGGAATAAATCCTCACTAAAATGAAAAGGAATACATTTCCCATTCCTAGCTTAGAAGTCCCTTTAAAGAGAGGGAACGTGCTTAGCATAGAAGTCCCTTTAAAGAGAGGGAACATGCTTAGCATATGTCCCTTTAAAGAGAGGGAACATTCTTAGCATAAGTCCCTTTAAAGAGAGGGAACATGCTTAGCATGTGTCCCTTTAAAGAGAGGGACCATGCTTAGCATATGTCCCTTTAAAAGAGAGGGAACCGTCGCCCTTTAAGCGAGCCAATAGTGACATATTGACACAGGCTATTTCCTTTTGTTTTATAAATGATAATACTGACATTTATTTTTATGAATATTATTTTTTTATTAAAGAGAAACATGCATAATGTTTATTTTCTGGATACGGAATTGGTTCATGCAGTGCTATAGAATATTGGGTGGAAATCTATTTGTTACATTCTACTTCCTGTTAAAAATAAGTCACTCCTTCAAGCAGAGAAAGCAGTTGTACTTCTACATCAATTGAGTGTAGAGAGGCTGTTATATGTAATCTCTTTGCTTTGTGATATTGTAGTACTACCTGTGGGTGAATGAGCTTAATTGTATTTGCAAGGAATTTGTGAATTCTTGTTTACTATACCAACCTGTTTATTTTAATAGTCTTTGTTTGTTTGCTGTCTAGGAGGAGCCCATGAGGACAGGAACAAATCCCGCCCCGTTGTAATAACGACCATCAGGCCAGGAGGCCCTGCAGACAGGTACATTTACTGTTCTTTACCTGGACATTAATAACCAAGAGGCTACCTAGACATGAGTAACATATCACATATAGTTCTGGTATATTTATGCCTAGATATGAGTAAAAGAATAAAGATAGTTCTGGTATATTAATGCCTAGACATGAGTAACAGATCACAGATAGTTCTGGTATATTTATGACTAGATATGAGTATCAGATCAGATATTCCTGGTATATTAACACCTAGACATGAGTAACAGATCATAGATAGTTCTGGCATATTACTGCCTAGACATAAGTAACAGATCACATATATGTCTGGTATATTACCGCCTAGAAATGAGTTAGAGATCACAGATGGCTCTGGTATAATACCTTCTTGACATACGTAACAGGGTGCAGATAGTTCTCATATATAACCGACTAGAAATGAATTACAGATCACAGATTGCATTGTTTCAGTGACTAGAAATGAATTACAGATCACAGATTGTATTGTTTCAGTGACTAGACATGAGTGACAGATCAAAGATTGGTCTTGTGTAAAGGCCAAGTTGCTATTAACCTCATGAAGTAGTACTTCCCTGAAACCACACCTACCTTGGGGGAAAAAATGTGCCATCCCTAACTTGCGCCTGTTCAACATAGCTTGAACTAAAAAAATAAACAGCATTTGGTATTGATGTTTACAAGATCTCTTTTAGATGCAGGCATTTTGAGCTAGGTTCTTCAAGCACATGGTGTATTTGATTATATACTAGACAGTAGTAACATATCATATGTTGTTCTGGTGCATCATTGTCTAGACATGAATAACTGATCACATGTTGTTTCGGCGCATCATTGACTAGACATGAGTAACAGAGAGGTTGTTTTGGTGTACTAAACATGAGAAATAGATCACAAATAGTTAATAGATCATTCATGGCGTCTGACTTGTTTATGTTTCCTATCCGTACCTTGATCTCATTTGAGTTCACAGGAAGGAGCGGTGTGTAAAGGATGTATGGTAAAAGCAGTGTTTGATCGATAGAGCACAGGTTGTTCCGTTCTACTTAGATTGAACATCATTAACTGTCTCCAATATAGCGGTTGGAAATTGCTATAAGTAGGTTTGAATTCTCTACATCTCTGCATTTTTTTTCTGAACATAAGATTGAGTGAGAGGCCCCCTGCGACTGCAATAAAATTCACAACCGCATTCTAAAAAAAAACACGATAAATAGGTTTCCCAAAATATTTGTCTTGCCATTTTTCTTCCCTCGTTCTTTTTTCTAAGTAGGCAAATTCCACATGGCTGTGTATCCTCATGGTTCATCTGAGGATTGAACGATGTCCATGATTACTTTTAGGTTTCCTGCCCCATCTCTGTCTGCACCATATGGTGCCTGGATATAAACTAGTGCACTATGTAGGGAATAGCTTTCTGTCTTCTGAGCTGTCTTCCTCGTTTTCCTTCTTATTCTTCACACGTGACTTTACTCTGTTTCTACCCCACTTCCTTCAACTGAACCTCTATTATAATTAATTCTCCTTTATGGTAATTTATTTTCCCCATGAAGGAACATTCCAAGTGACTCAGTCTTGTACTTCACACAAAGGTACTAAATTAATTGTTCCCTCCACCCAGTACCTACCTATTGTACACTGACAAACAGAATGTGTCTTAAATGGTGCCCCATTTAGCAGTTTTAAAGGGCACTACTTTCAGCCCATATGGGTTTGTTGTAGCACAATAGTTTTAACATAGGTCCATTGGGGTACTTTGTAGGGGATATGGTGACATTTGTGACAGAGACCCACTAATCCAGTTGTAGAGCGGAAAAGCTTTATTTTTTCTCTCTGTGGCATTGGGATGTGTGAAGAGAGGATGACTGGGAAAAATGAAGCTGTTATGTAAATGTGAACCGGGCATCTCACAGAAATGTCCCCCCTCTAAGCTGCATAGTATGATAGGAGCTGCCTTTAAATACATCCTCCAGTGGTTCTCATGTTTTCCTAGTTGAAAAACCAAACCCAATAATGTACACACATTTGGGTTGTTAAGGTAGTGTTTTTTTAGACACTCAATTTAGGCATTTAGGCATTCAATGAATTGTTCTAGTGGTAAGTTGTGATGTCGGCCTGTCCCCTGGCTATTTAACCAATTGCCAACTGATGTCATGACTTCCCTGGCCATCATTTAAAGAGCTGCTCTTTTATAAAGGAAACAAGTTCTTATGTGTGAGGTGAAAAGGAGAGTGGCCTACCACTTTAAGACGTAATAACTTAAATGAAGTGGTTAGTGCAGGGCAGATAGACAGGCTTGACTATATAGCCTCCGGTGACAAGAGGAGAACCCACTCATCTACTTTCTCTCTCAATCTCTCTATCTTTATTAACCTATTCATTTATTTTTCCTCCATCTCCCTTTCTCTCTATCTCTCCTCCCTGTTGTTATTCATTATTCTCACCACTCTATCTCTCTCTACCTCTTTCTCTCTCTGTCTGTCTCTAACTCTCCTTCTCTCTTTCTTTACCTGTCACCCCCTGTCCCCCAACCTCCTAAAAACCATCCATCTATGAATGGACTAAGGTAAAGGATCTGTCCATCCTTCTGGAGTTAACTCTTGCACTCCTCCCTGTCGTTTGCATTAAATAGAACGGGCATTGGCATGAGAGAGTTTGTACCGTTTTAAGTCCACAAGCCACTTTGAGGAGAAATTCGACAGGATGCAGCTTCGGCGTTTACATGCCAGTGAAGAAGACAGCGTTTCCTCCTCCGGGTTGTCAGGGGAGGTTTTTGTAAAACCTGATCAGAGGCAGAGAGAGCGTGGATATTCATTGATGTCACTCCACGCTAGGAGATTAGCTGTTAGTTCACCTATTGCGATTTTCTCTTCCTGTCATGGTTGAGACTTCTCAGCTCCCTGACTGGCAGCTTCTGTCTACCTCTCCCCTCCCTCTTGTCCATCCCTCGTCCTCCTCCACCCCCTCCACCTCCCTCCGTTCCAGGGAGGGCACAGTGAAGCCGGGCGACAGGCTCCTGAGTATCGATGGTATCCGTCTCCACGGGACGTCCCACGCCGAAGCCATGTCCATCCTCAAGCAGTGTGGACAGGAGGCTACGCTGCTCATCGAGTATGATGTCTCCATAATGGGTAGGTCTTTACCGCGTTTCTGTGTGTGTGTGTGTGTGTGTGTGTGTGTGTGTGTGTGTGTGTGTGTGGGTATGTGTATGCTTGCATGTGTGTCATCAAACGGGACTCGGGCCGTGTCCTTAAAAACACACCCGCATTTTGCTGCGGTGGACTCCAACCGGTGGAAAGCCATGCATTTATGAGTTTCTGGCCAGATAATCTAAAAGGTACATGCAGACATTCCATGTTCTTCTGCAAACTGTCACCTGTGTCACTGTTAGACTGCAGGAAAAGCATTTAACTCCTCAAACTGCCAAGTAGATTTACCTGGCTGAAATATATCGTTAGTACGTCGTTTGTACCTGCTATCTGAATGAAACAGTAGCCACAGTAGGAACCATCCTTGATCAGATTGTTAAATTGTGTCGTTACAGGACCATATGTGCTGTTAAAGGAGAATTGCGCTTAAAAAAAAACAGCTTTGTTGTTCGTTTCTTTCCCAGACCAAAAAAAGTATTCCGATGTGATTTAATTATTGAGATTGAATAACAATGTTCAATGTCTGTTTTTCTATGAATAATTAAAGTTTTAAAACCAGGAAAACATTACTTTGTACTTCCAGGGCGCCCTCAGGAGTTGCATTAACCCTTATTTTATTGACAGAAAACAGCGCAGTTGTTTCTCTTGTAAACTAAAGGTCCTGGGGGGACGTTGCATGGGAGAGGAGTGTTCCTACTTGAAAGCTAGAAATTGATGAGCACCTTGCAAAGGTCCTGAAAAGGTTGGAGACCAAAAAACCTTTTTTTTTTCATGTACAGTACTGTGCAAAAGTCTTAGGCACCTGAAAGTCAAACTAAGGCCATTTATTTGGGTAGTTAGTGTTTTTAAAAAATATATAACTACATGAATATAATATAGATGTTTTTATTTTTTTAGTTTTTTTTAAACTATCCAAATAATTGACTTTCATTTCGACACTATCCAAATAATTGACTTTCATTTCGACTTTCAGGTGCCTAAGACTTTTGCACAGTAGTGTATATGGTCTTGTGAAAGCAACGTGTTTGTGTGTGCGTGTCAGAGGAAGGTTTGGAGAGAGCGTAGATCGCACAATGTCTCTTTTCATTCACGCCATCCCATCAGCTGTCATGTTGAAGCAGAGAATCTCAGAGATGTGTCCACCGAGAGTCCACTGCCAGAGGCCATAATTAGTTTAGCCCACCATCTAGCCACCATGGAAACAGCCCACAGACATCACACAGTCCTTCATCCGACTCAAACGGCTCCCCGATGTCTCCCATGTCCTTAGAAGACTCGCCCAGAATGTTTAGAGAGTCTTAAAGCTGTCAAGATTCTCACTCAACCGAGATTCCTTCTGTGAAAGCAGAGGAAAATGACCCTCTTCTCTTTGCTGATTTGGAAATTAACTCTTTAGCCCTAACTCCATGGACGCTGCTGTCAAACTGGTGAGAAGGTGTTTTCATTCCCTCCATGAAAGGACTTAGGTATAGTCTTTAGGTCGGTCGGAAGATCCTATTTAAAACTGGTAGGATGATTATACAACAGATAGGCAGGATTATTCTGTAACAGACTGGTAGAGTGATTGTGTTACAGACAGGCAGGATTATTCTGTAACAGTCAGGTAGAGTGATTGTGTTACAGACAGGCAGGATTATTCTGTAACAGACAGGTAGAGTGATTGTGTTACAGACAGGCAGGATTATTCTGTAACAGACAGGTAGAGTGATTGTGTTACAGACAGGCAGGATTATTCTGTAACAGACAGGTAGAGTGATTGTGTTACAGACAGGCAGGATTATTCTGTAACAGACAGGTAGAGTGATTGTGTTACAGACAGGCAGGATCATTCTGTAACAGACAGGTAGAGTGATTGTGTTACAGACAGGCAGGATGATTCTACTAAAGACAGGAAGGATGGTTCTGTTCGATTCAGAGGAATGGGTTTCCCATAGGTGCCCTGCTGGCAGCCCACAGCGGCTCTCAGAAGCTTTCCCAGAACACAACAGTCAGATCTGGTTGTAAGCCTGGAGCCACAAAAGGCTTTTTCAGACACAGAGAGAAAGATCTGTGATGCGAAAAGCAGTCAATGAAAATAAATCACCAGCTGACCCCCTGCTGGTTTTAGATGTTTATTTATAGGGTTTCACTTGACAAAACCCTACTTGTTTAAAAAACAACAACTGGAATATAAGAAAGGCAGAAAATATCAGGTTTAAGGATGTGTTTTTTATTCCTTCCCGGACTTCATTCTATTTTTAACAAATGGCTAAATGTCAAAGGGAAGTAGCCTGAGAAGAGAACGATAACACTAAAACCAATGCAATATTCAGTAATATTGTTGCCATTAGAGGCAACAGTTAGCACTGTTACCATCCAGTATGACTATCCAGGGCATTGTGGTCTATGGTGTATATGGTGTATGAGCAAAAAGTATTTCATGCTAGTTACTTCTAATACTTTCCCCTAACCTCAGCCCTGAATTTATCCAGTCATAATGAATTCCTACACTTAACCAGGAAAACTCAAGAGTTTTTGGACAGACGTGGGATATGCAAGGGAGAGCGTAAGAGCTTGTTGGAGAATAAGCCGACCCTGTCTTTGAACCGCCCCAAAAACCAACTTCATATGAGTGGCTCTTTCATAAAAAAAACTAAAATGTTCATCTCTAGTCACACCGTTTTTCTCTCCTCCGAATTTCATGAGGTCCATTTTGTGTGACCTCACCTTCTCGCAGCAATTCCCCAGTGGGTTTGTGAGAGCTGAAGACCCAGACGTGTGTCCTCTGACGCAACACATGCCAAGCCAGTCTGCTTCTTGTCACCCTGCTCACTCATTCCCCCGCCAACAACTGTGAGCTTGCGGGCGTCCAATCTAACACGAGGAGTTGTCAGAGCGAGACGAGACAAGGCAGACCTGTCCAACGTCCTACCCATCTGCCTCGAATGGTGCAGCGCCAATTTGCACCGACCTCGGCGAAACCCCCAGGGAACTGTTGATGTTCCGCAACCAGGATTTGAACTCCTGGCTGCAGTGACACAGCTGTACAGCGAGGCTGTGACTTCAAGATTTTGATGTGCTCTGACCCTGAAGTGATAGTCATCCAATTGCCGAATTGCCCTCTTCCATGCTGTGCTCATGGGAGGTGGGTGTGTGTTTGTGTGTGTGTGTGTGTGCGCGCGCGTGTGTGTGTGTGTGCCCGCGCATGTAGGTACCGTTTCCTTATGTGCTCAGTAGAGGCTGAGGAAACCAGATCATTCAGCTTGGTTCCACCTGAGAGATTTTCCGCTATAAAGAAAAATAACGATTTAAGTTGACGGTTTGTTAAATACAAAAACAACCCAACCGCTTTATTTGAAGCTATTGTGTTTATTAGTACAAACCCTCTCACGCTAGACTGTTTCATGGTGAAGCAAATCAATTCTCATGGGGAACTGTGTGTTCTCTTTTGTAAGGGGTTTGTGTGATACAGTCGTTTCTGTGGAGCAACAAGCAGGTATGTGTCTTAGGCTACAGAATGTGGCAGCAACTACGCTGATGCCTTTGGAGCCGTCTTTACGGTCTCTGCCCATGAATCACAATATACACCCATGAGGCGGACGCACGCGCACACCCCGAGGCGATGCGCAACGATGCGATAGTGAGGCAGGGTGGTGCTCGTGTGTATGTTGACGTGGGTTTTTTGTGTTTGGAGAGATTAAAATCCCCACTGTCTCATCAGTACCCCCCCCCCTCCCAGCAGGCAGGATGGAGGCATAGAAGGGGGAGAGGGGGAGGTACGAAGGAGTGGTGGAGAGGAGGTATAAAGGGGTGAAGGAGTGGTGGAGAGGAGGTATAAAGGAGTGGTGGAGCAGTGGAGAGGAGGTATAAAGGGGCGAAGGAGTGGTGGAGAGGAGGTATAAAGGAGTGGTGGAATGGTGGAAAGGAGGTATAAAGGAGTGGTGGAGCAGTGAATAGGAGGTATAAAGGGGTGGAGGAGTGGTGGAGAGGAGGTATATGAGGGTGGTGGAGCAGTGGAGAGGAGGTATAAAGGAGTGGTTGGGGGGTGTAGAGGTGGTATAAAGGGGTGGAGGAGTGGTGGAGAGGAGGTATAAAGGGGTGGATGAACACTTGAGAGGAGGTATAAAGGAGTGGAGGAGTGGTGGTGGCGTATGGTCATGATGGAAACAATCTCCCAGCTGCATCATTGCGTCAGCTCATCCATTTTTCATCATGGAGCTCTTAGCAGGCAAGACAGTAGGAGGATGGGAATGGAAGTGTTCCAAGGAATGGAAGGACATAGGTTGGAATGGGAGGATATAGGTTGGAATGGAAGGATATAGGTTGGAATGGAAGGACATATGTTGGAATGGAAGGATATAGGTTGGAATGGAAGGATATAGGTTGGAATGGAAGGACATAGGTTGGAATGGAAGGATATAGGTTGGAATGGAAGGATATAGGTTGGAATGGAAGGATATAGGTTGGAATGGAAGGATATAGGTTGGAATGGAACTGATCAAATGGAAGGATATAGGTTGGAATGGAAGGATATAAGTTGGATTGGAAGGATATAGGTCGGATTAGACTTATCTACTGTTAGCACTTATCCAGAGTGATTTACAGTAATGAGTGAATACGTTTTCATACTGCTCCACCAAAATCAGCCATGCCTTGGTCCAGCCGTGCCTCCCCTCTGTTCCCGTGTCTCTGGATGAGGCCACAGGTGTCAAACTCATCCCACTGAGGTCCCAGTGTCTGCAGGTATCCCCGTCCGTCTTCTACCTGATTGATTACGGGTCACTGTTTAGTTAGGAACTCACCTTGCCTGGGATTGGACACTGATTCAAGGGAAAAACCCAAACCCATCAGACACTGGGCCCTCAGTGGAATGAGTTTGACAGCCCTGCCGTAAGCCGTCCATCTTAATGTACCTGATATAGCCTCTCATTCCCTGACGTCCCCTCCCCTTCACCCTCCCTTTACCCCTCACCCGCTCTGTTCCCCACTGCTCCTAATGCTCCTCAATTAGTCAAAGCTTGTCTAGCCATCTCTCTTTCTCCGTCTTTCTTTCTCTCTCGCCCATCCCTTGTCCCTCCCCCAGCCCTCCCAGAACTGTCCTCCACCACCCTCTCTCTCAGCCCTCCCCATCACTCCCCCAGTCCTCCCCCTCACTCCCCCAGCCCTCCCCATCACTCCCCCAGCTCTCCTCCTCACCCCCCCACTCCCCCAGCCTTCCCCTTACATCAATCACCTAATTCTCCCGCCTCAGGTAAGACGCCTACATGCCATTTATAAACATGACACACAGAGCTTCCAGCCAGAAGTCTCTGACAGTCGATGAGTCACATCGCCAGTGTGT
>JACXGI010019053.1:0-12527 GCA_016801175.1 Esox masquinongy
TGAGGAAAACAGAAACCAGAGGGGGTACAGAGAGGTGGAGGGGCACAAGGGGGTACAGAGAGTGAGGGGGGTACAGACAGAGGGTGGTGGTGCAGAGAGAGGTGATGGGGTAAGGGGGGTACAGAGAGTGGTCGGGGGTGCAGGAGAGGGGAGGAGAGGGGAGGAGGGGGGAGGAGGGGTCCAGGCAGCTGCAGTGAGCTGAGTTAACAATAACCACCTGAGAAACAGAACAGAAGGAAGGAACAGACAAGAAGAGCAGCTCTCAACTCTCTTTCATTTGGAGTGTTAATGGAGGACCTGGGCCAGGAGCGGGGGAAGGAGGAGGGGCATGACGAGAGGACTGTTGAAAAAGGAGAGAGGGAGGACTGCTAAGAGACTGCCCCCAAATCCATGCAAGTGGACAGAAGAGAAAGAGAGAGAGACAGTAGAAGGGATACTGAAGGGGGTTGGAAATAGACAGAGGTCAGTGAGGGGAAGAAGGAGGGGAGTGAATAGATAGAGAGAGAAGGAGAAAGCGCATCTGGATCCAAAGCTGTTTCTCAGCCAAGTCACAACAGTTTAGTCTGTTAGGAGAGGAAAGCAGGGGAATACAGGGAAGTGAGAGAGGACAGGATAAAAAAAACAGTGAGGGTATAGATTGAGGGAAGTACGATTACAAATATTAGGTGGATGCTTGAGTGTGCTTGTCTGTGTGGGTCTTTTCGGATGATGTGTGTGTGTGTGTGTGTGTGTGTGTGTGTGGGTGGGTATGTGTGCAGGGGGGTTTGACTTAAATGTGTGTGGAGGTTATTGTGTATGTGTGTCTGTGTGTGTGAGAGGGGGCCTTGTTGTGGTGTCTGGCTGTGGAACGCAGGGTCAAGAGGAGCTGACCTCCCCTGGGGCCTGGAGTATGGATGAGGGGGGAGTGGAGAAGGAGGAGGAACCCTTCCGCTCCTCTAAACACCGCTCCCTAACCTGGCAATCAACCCACCAACACTGGCCTCACACACACACACACACACGCACACGCACGCACACACGCACACGCACACGCACACACACACGCACACACACACGCACACGCACGCACACGCACACGCACGCACACACACACACGCACGCACGCACGCACGCACGCACGCACGCTCTACCCTGTAAACATCCTAAAGACCCTAGCCGTAACCCAAAAACCTGCTGAACAGAGGAAGAGCGAGTTACAGAGACGGCAAGAGAGATATCAGACAGATCATTTTGTTTGGAAACTCATTACGTGAAGTATGTGTGATGAAAGGAGAGAGCCACACCCATACACCGAAGTATTCTCTTGTCTTTCACTCACCATCTCAGCCTCACTCTGCATTTCTACTGAAGTGATCAGGATCCAGCAGAAGCACAATGGGCTGGCTATTACTACTGTTACTGGAGCAACATGAGACATATTACTGGAACTGACAGCACCACTAGATCTCACAACAGCTAGACTATTACACACCATTTCCTTCGCCATTCATCTCGCCTGCCACCATAGTCTGAGCGTACGTACCAGTGCTTGTGTGTGTTCTACATTGTTAGCGGGATCCATTTTGAGTAATTGCAGTTGGAGACCTATTGAACAGAACATAGTGATTTTTTTGTGCTTTTGATGTCAATCTCTGCGGTTCCACGACCCTGAACCCCAGGACAACTAAGGTCTTCATTAAAGATTGATGAAAAACGAAACAAGAAATGTTTTTGAGGATGGCAGGCATTCATGGCTAACTCTTTATATATCCCTCAGAGCTCTATCTGTAGTCAGAAGAATGAATTGATGTCCGCACAAAGAAAACACACAGGCACACACAAACTCAGAACGAGTGTGCATCTATGAGGCACACTGCTTTGTGAGTCGTTCTTTGAGGTTGCATGCATATGTCTGTTCCCCCACTACTTGACCCGGAGTGATTAAAAAGCTGGGAAACTTTCAGTCTTTCGCTGAGAACCTTACATATTATATATTTTATTACCCTAATGGTAATAAGATGTTGTTTTGTTTTGCTCTTCAAGACCTCTAAGACGATGTATTTTTATTACATACCTTTGGATAATACCACATCTCTTTTGGTGATGTCTGTACATATGTATACATTTCTATGGAAATATGTGGCTGGAATGATTTTCAGTTCCAGTTGCTCAATTGGACAGCAGAGTAGACTGTCATTTTACTAGTGCTGCCCTTTTTCCATCCACATTTTTACTGACTTGTTACTGAGCCTCATGAGAAGAGTGAATCTTTGTCTGCTAAATGGTATATTGAAGTGGGTCAGGGAAAGAAAGTATATTCTATGTACCTATCAAGACCTGCGGCCCTCTCCAAAGTGGTGACACAAAGACAAAACTAGGATCTGATGTATCGCTCTATTAAGTGACTTTACCTTTACTGCAAATGTCAACAGCAGAGAAAGTATGTATTTTTCAAATCAATCCTTTCTCAAAGAGGAGAGAAAGATATGTGTTTGTGGAATAGTGGAACGCTAGTGAAAAATGTACTTACAGATTTTTGGAAATAGCCAAAATAAATTCTTATTAGCAGTCCTATTGTAATTTCCGAATAGACAGTGAGGTTGTACAGTTACATTCAGTTTAAAATACCTGTTACTGCCATTGATTTGCCTTTCTGTATCTTTGAAATATGCATCAAGGCTGTACAGTCATACTCAGTTTATAACACTTGTTCTTCACACAATGTAACGTTAACAGAGACTTTTTGGTCAGAAACCATTTATTTGAAATATCATGCAGAAAAGTTAATCCATGCTTTTGTTACTTCACGATTTCCCGCATAAGACAATAAGTAAACTTCAATTAGTGCTAAACACAACTGCTAGAATTTTAACTAGAACAAAACATTTTTACCAAATTACTCCAGTATTAGACTCTTTACAATGGCTAGGGCTGATTTTAAGGTTTTTCTGTTAACCTACAAAGTGCTACATAGCCTTGCTCTTACTTACCTCACTGAATTGATCCAGCCAAACATACCAATATGTTCTTTAAGATCACAAGATGCTGGCCTCCTTACTGTGTTTAGAATCTCTAAACAAACAGCTGGATGCAGCGCTTTTTTCCCATAGAGCTCCACTACTGTGGAATAATCTGCCGATTAAGGTGAGAGACAAAGACTCTGTGTGTACTAAAGACTCATCTCTTCAGTAACGTCTATGATTAAGTGTAGTCTGGCCCAGGGGTGTGAAGGTGAACGGAAAGGCACTGGATTTACAAGCCCCCCTTGCTGTCTTGCCAGGCGGGCTCTCATCTCCACTGGGATGTCCTCTCTCCAATGCCATTCGGAGGCGGAGTCACTGGCTTACTCTTGTTCCCTTTGCAGTCCTTGTGTAATGGGAGTGAACTGTTTGGGCTTAACCTGTCTCTCCGTCAAGGTGGTAGTGATTGGTTGGTGTTCCTTTTTCATTCACACCTTAGCTAGTAAATAATTGAAATGTACAGCGAACATAGCCAGCTACTTAGCTAATATTAGCAAAGTTAGTAATGTTCACACGCTAACAGCGTGTTGGTTATTTCTCTTACCATGGCTCTTTTGAATTCCTTTGCGTTGTTAAATTTGTAAACATTTTCACTAAAGTCTACTTTTTTTAAAATACCACACTAAAAATGATTTTACTTGATTGGATCTCTCAAGCTAATTAAATAGCTTACTGTCACAAAGGGCCATTGGTTGGGGGTGTGCTGATGTGAGGCTATCCTGTCTCCACTTTTCAAGACAGTCCCGCAGTTTACTAATTTGTAATTATTTTAATGCATAATAGTTAGCTCTGTACAATCCCAGAAATTATTTTTGTTATGAAATGGCATAACCAAAATCTCAATCTGGGTGTAAAAAATGATTTCAATGTTTATTTTTTATAGGCCTAGTCTTTTATTGGTGACACTGATACAGTGCCCTCCAGCAGGATTGGCTCCTTTGGTAAAAAGAAAAAAAATGAGAAAAATGAGAACATTTTCATTGAAAAAATTGTTTTCATTGTTGTTTATCAGTTTGAGTTTTCTCTCAAAATATGAGAAACATCTAAGGGAATGATAGATATTTATTGGGGAAACTGAGGGAGGGCATTGACAAAGTTCTTTACTGTGGGTAGGGTTTTGTGTTTGTTTTAGGGGCTCAGGGGAGGGGAGAGGGAAGTTAATTTGTTTGTGGGCGCTTTGCAACTTTCTTTATTTATTTTATACCATACTTCGACAGCCATGTTCATATTATGAAACTTTCTATTGGCACAGTTGGAAGACTCTAAGCTGAATTCAGTAGCCTACTTTATGTTTTTAACTAACGTAATTAACATTGGCTTATGCTGTTCTTTCTATGGGTGTTTGGGCTGTAAGGAGGTTTTCAACAGGTGGTTGTGATCTTCAAGGATATAGGGCAGAGGTGCTGTTTTTTGGTAACATTTTTTTCCCCTAAAGCAGTTTCCTTGACTTTCATTGATGCCCTGTTTGGTTAAGTGTTCAAGGTAGTCCATCAGCTGGGGTGAATGTCACTGTGGTATTCTTGATAGACGCTGTCCATAAAAGCACATCCTCTAGACAGGTCAGTGTTGTTGTTCTGAATAATGTGGAAGGGCCTTTTCACCACATACTGTGGATGACGATTGGCTTTTGCCGCAATGTTAACTTGTCACCTGAAATCATTTCAAAGGCATTTGCTGTGGTTGGGCACCAGTCCTTTTTCACTGACATATCTGGGAACACAAGTTTCGCTTTGAGATATTTCCCTTTGGAATCACACAAGATGAATGCTTCAGTGTCTGTGACAGCTGTTTGTAGTTCGGAAGGTTGTTTGTCTTCCTCTCTGCTGAAGGTCTCAGCGTGGCACCCTGGGTGCTGAGCCTCCGGGGCTGGAATGTGTGGATCTTGGGGAGGTCCGGTCATACCTATATTACAAGGTGAATGTGTACCTGGGGGATGAGGAGTTATTCGGGGCCTGGTTTTTGAACTCTTGTCCTGAGTCTGGATAAGTTCAGGATGTCCAGTGTGGGCAGCAGTCAGTTATCAGGCTCTTGTTCATTAAATAAATAAGATTTGTTTATTTTTTTAATAATTCTGGCATGGCTGAACTTACTTGCTTACATAGTCCTTAAAACAAGGTTCAACAGTGTGTGGAAATATATTTTTATAAATATATGTGCTAAATACAGACATCTAAATATTAGCCTTATACATTATTTTCATACATGAAAAAACATGTTTCTATTACAAATTTGCCCATTTTAATATAGTTTAATATATTTATGTATATTATATATTTGTTCACCCAATATATTTAAATACATAAAGCGCCAATGTTCATTGCCGGGCAGCAATTGGCTGTGCAAAGTTAGTTACTCTTAAAGCAACTTAATCAAAGTAGGCTATCTATTGTAGGCTATTATGACTATGTGAAAGTTTAAATAAATTAAGAATCTATATTTCGATTATGTGAAAGTTAATTCACTGATTCTTTTGAACAAGTTGTTATAGTCCTATACATATAATAACGAGTATAAACATTTTCTCATTTTTATTATTTTATTAATATATATGCATTTGTTGTCAATGTATGGTGAGCCCACTGCCATTCCCTACAATTTCATTTGTTGTTTCGATCCCTACTGCATACTTCTGTTTACCAGGTGCAGTGATCACACAGCAGCTCAGAATATGTCACATGGAGTAAGAGTTGATGACTGTGTCAAGTTTAAACCTTTTCTTTCCAACCCTTCCAGTTATTGGATATAGAGAAATATAATCTATGATGGCCAAAGACAGTGTTAGTAGAGACCAGAGTGCTGAATTATGAAGATTTACAACTAACCATGATTTGGGCAGCATATTAATGTCATAGAATAAGTTGAGGTAACAACTGACATTGGGATGAAAAGGGGTGCAATAATGTAATGAATAATTCAGCTATAAATTCACAGTTAGCTACAGTTGTGGTCAAAAGTTTGCATACCCTTGGAGAATTGGTAATATATGTACCATTTGTAAAGAAAACATGAGTGAGCAGGCAAAACACATGTCTTTTATTTCTTATGGGATTCATTTTCAACTGTAGGTTATAACAGAATGGCACAATCATAAAACAAAACATGGCAACAAAGAAAAAAATTAACTGACCCCTGTTCAAAAGTCTGCATACCCTTAGTTCGTAATACTGTGCATTGCCCCCTTTAGCATCAATGAAAGCGTGCTGTCTTTTGTTCTAGTTGTCTATGAGGCCCCGAATTCTTGCAGGTGTTTTTTTTTCAAGTATCGTCGTATTGTGCTCCTTGAAACAACCACACCGTCTTTTTCCAGAGCAGCTTGTATTTCTCCTGAGGTTACCTGTGGGTTTTTCTTTGTATCCCGAACAATTCTTCTGGCAGTTTTGGCTGAAATCTTTCTAGGTCTACCTGACCTTGGCTTAGTATCAAGAGGTCCCTGAATTTTCCACTTCTTAATAAGTGATTGAACAGTACTGACTGACATTTGCAAGGCTTTGGATATCATTTTTTATCCTTTTCCTTCTTTATAAAGTCCTATTACCTTGTTAAGGTCTTTTGACAGTTCTTTTCTGCTCCCCATGGCTCAGTATCTAGTCTGCTCAGTGCATCCACGTGAGAGCTAACAAACTCATTGACTATTTATACACAGAAACGAATTGCAATTTAAAAAGCCACAGGTGTGGGAAATTCACCTTTATTTGCCATTTTCACCTGTGTGTGTCACCTTGTGTGTCTGTAACAAGGCCAAATATTCAAGGTTATGTAAACTTTTGCTCTGGGCCATTTGGGTGATTTCTGTTATCAGTATGATTTAAAAAGGAGCCAAACAGCTACAGCTCTAGAATTAAATTAAGAGACCACTGCAAAATTACCAGTTTCTCTGGTTTTACTATTCACAGGTATGTGTTTGAGTAAAATGAACAGTTTTGTTTTATTCTATAAACTACAGACAACATTACTCCCATATTCCAAATAAAAATATTGTAATTTCAAGTATTTATTTGTAGAAAATAAAAACTGGTCAAAATAACCGAAAAAAGATGCATTGTTTTCAGACCTCAAATAATGCAAAGAAAACAAATTCATATTCATTTTTCAACAACAAAATACACATGTTTTAACTTAGGAAGAGTTCAGAAATCAATATTTGGTGGAATAACCCAGATTTTTAATCACAGCTTTCATGTGTCTTGGCATGCACTCCACCAGTCTGTCACATTGCTGTTGGGTGACTTTATGCCACTCCTGGCACAAAAATTCAAAAAGCTCGGCTATGTTTGATGGCTTGGGACCATCCATCTTCCTCTTGATCAAATTCCAGAGGTTTTCAATGGGGTTCAGGTCTGGAGATTGGGCTGGCCATGACAGGGTCTTGATCTGGTGGTCCTCCATCCACACATTGATTGACCTGGCTGTGTGGCATGGAGCAATGTCCTACTGGAAAAAACAATTCTCAGAGTTAGGGAACATTGTCAGAGCAGAAGGAAGCAGGTGTTCTTCCAGGATAACCTTGTACTTGGCTTGATTCATGTGTCCTTCACAAAGACAAATCTGCCCAATTCCAGCCTTGCTGAAGCATCCCCAGATCATCACCGATCCTCCACCAAATTTCACAGTGGGTGTGAGACACTGTGGCTTGTAGGCCTCTCCAGGTCTCCATCTAACCATTAGACGACCAGGTGTTGGGCAAAGCTGAAAATTTAACTCGTCAAAGAAGATGACCTTACTCCATTCCTCTACGGTCCAATCCTTGTGGTCTTTTGTAAACTTCAGCCTGGCTCTTCTTTGCTTCTTATTGATGAAGGGCTTTTTTCTAGCTTTGCACGACTTCAGCCCTGCCCCTTGGAGCCTGTTTCGAACCGTCCTCGCCGTGCACTTCACCCCAGCTGCTGTTTGCCATTCTTTTTGTAGGTCACTTGATGTCATCCTATGGTTGTTGAGTGACATTTGAATGAGTTGACGGTCATCTCGGTCAGTGGACAGTCGTTTTCGCCCTCTGCCAGTCTGTAGCTTTGTTGTCCCCAATGTCTGTTGCTTGACCTTGTTCTTATGAACCGCTATCTTTGAAATTTTCGGGATGGAAGCAACCTGACGTTCACTGTATCCCTCTGCCAGTAAAGCCAGAATTGAACCCTTCTTTTCCTCACTCAAAGCTTTTCTTTTCAACTCTTTTGTCATGCTGAATAGTTATTTTTGTATTCAAATTACCTTTGAGGTACTACTTGCACTGTTTTTGCCATCCAGCTGGTCCTATTGCAAGATAGTGATGACCACAGCAGTGGTTTTTATACTTTTCCTCTTTAAATTAGATTTGGTTCATGTAATCACCTAATCAGTACCTAATTAAGTAAAATGAGGTGTGCCTGTGTTGGAATTTAACAGACACTGGAATGGAATGGCTGCCATACATGTAGAGATGCTGATTTAAGAAAAATTAGGAGTGGTCTCTTAATTTTTTCCAGAGCTGTATGTGATGATAAGTGGCTTCATATGATCACTATCTTAAAATCTTTAGATTTTTTGCATGATCAGTCATATTTTCAAAATCAATGCCATTCACAATTTCACAATTTCTGCCACGGTATGCAAACTTATGAGCACAACTGTATAAAACACTTTTCTGCCTCCTGCATCGGGCTCATTCCCACTGGCCTACGAACGCAGCTTAGAGTCAGCTGTCACCCAGTCTTGTTTTGTGATTCGTCATTATGCACCTGTTCCTCACTGTATTACACGTATGAAGCGATTAGCTTTTGTTTAAGTTAACGCTCTAGTGCAGTGAGCATAGGTACAAAGCAGTGAGCTTTGTACCGTACCTTGTATCTTTCTGCATTCGCAACCTTCTGAAACGGAGTTCCTTAGTAGAACCACAAATAAATACTTCACTTTGTGAAACTCCGCTTCGGCTTCCTGCGACTCCTTTTACTCATCACATTCACATGTATGACATACAGTGTAATTGGTCATAGCCATTTTTCCCAAATGTTATTTAGATATTTTACATAATCTCTATTGCTTTATTTTACAGACATGAATGTGAAGTAGTGTAAATGATTCATATATCATAAATACAGATCCAATTTCCATTCATTTCTGCAGGTTTGTCATGTGATTTCATAGTCAGGGCAGAACATTTCTTTGCAGCCATGATATAAATAACACTGCAAATTAGTGTTTAAAAAGCCCTATGCACCATAAAACGGTTTACTCCACAGGAACAACCTGTTTGTTGGCATTCCTCTAAAGCTGACCAGGTTCTGTCTCTGAATGGAACACCAGACTGGATTTATTCTGTCAGTAAAATATAGTTGCTTTGGGAATAATTCAGGTAGGTCCCTGAATACACCCATAATGATAATTTAGTGGTGTTGTAGGACCAGTAAGAGGCACTCTATCCTGTAGTCTGAAATAACACCTGCCCGCCTCTCCTCAAATGTTCCCCAGGTAATTACTGTGAATGAGAATAGGCTAACATACCTGTTAAAACATATGAAATACTCCTGATGATCTCCTGATGAAATACTCCTGAATGTGATTAGGAATACAGCTGGCAGGAGGTCCTGGGCCAGAAGTAGATCTGGTGAGAGCTTTCAGTCTCTTTTTCTGCACACCTTTCTGCACACTGAGTATCAGCATCCATTTGTCTCCTGGTGCAGCAGAGATGGTCCAAAACCTTCTGACCAACTGACTCCAAACTTTTCAGTGCACAGAAAAGTAATACTATACATAATACTATACATAATACTACACATAATTCTATACATAATACTATACAGGGATGCTCAACAGAGATCAACCCCCTTGGACCGTTTCACATTTTTTTGTGTTACAACTTGAAATCAAAATGGATTTAATTAGGATTTGTTATGTAAAATCGGTAAATGGCTTTCTATTTGCCACCCCGCATGAAAGACAGTTTACACTGTTTCTCCCAGCTCAGCCGTGGAAGACTGTACCTCCTTTAGAGTTGCTAATAGGCTTCTTGGGACAGGAGTAAGTACCTTGAACCTTGTCTTAGGACCGGGAACCATAGCTTAACTTAAAATTAGAGAACAACCAACACTGCATTACATTTTTTTACAAATGAAAATTTAGATAATCATGTTGGTTTTGCCTAGAAGAAATCGCTTGTGGGCTTTCCAGGAGGATATAGCAGCATTTCTTGATCTTGAACTTAGCATGTTGGTATGAAGGAAGACACCGTTATTAAATGGTGGCTATAAAATGTCAAACTTTTTTGATGCAAAAATAACTTGGAACCCACATTTATTAAAAGTTGAGAAAACAAAGACATTCTAGTAGGATATTTTTAGAGAAACAAATCCATGCCCAGCAATTATCATGGGGGATTTTTAAGTTGGTCAAAGTTGAATAACGGCAGAATGGAAATCTAACCCCTATATCTGAAAGAATTTGACAGGTTTAAGCAAACTGGTTATTGCCCCACCTTGTCCTCTGATAGACTAAGTGTAAGATTCGCCATATTACTTAGCCCAATCAAATCCTCTCAGATCTTCACAAGTGGTTATATCTTCACTTTCCACCCAATGCTCGCATCGCCAACAGGTCCTCCCTTTGCTCTGACATTTCAGCAATTTCCATGTAAACAGACTAAATGCAGCTTAAGTCTTGGGTGAGATTTACTGTGGTGAGTGTTTTGCTTTGCTGTCTCTTTACTAGGCCCATGTGCAATATGTTTTTGAATGTTCCAGATTGAACATCCGTGAATAGATCAGAACTGATTATTAGTTCTACATGTTAGAGTCATGTTTCTTCTACATAAATTTTGTTATCTAAAACATAGTGCCCCTCCACTTCTCCCATGGCATGACCTCCTGTGTATGTGTTTTCGGTTTGTGATTACAGAATTTTTTCTCCCAGAAAATACCAGAAACATGCAATCATTGTGATACCTAGTGGAGGTATCACAATGAAGATGAATGAAGATGCTATTATATGAAGATGAATGCTGTGAAGCTGTAATGACATGACCATATGTTTCCAGTCAACAGACATTGTTCTGAGAGCCTATGTAGTATATAGTTGATACTGCTTAAACAAGTTTTAAATAAAATCTCATTTGTATTCATACCTGATCTGTTAATTTCCATACTCTACGTCTGATTAAAAAAAACTTTTTAGATTAATCCAGAGGACCTTACCTTTTTTTCTGGTGAGGGCTAAAGAAAAACAGTTTTTTGACAGACACATTTTTAGTCTTTTTGGCTCTGGATTCCAGCACTGTGATTACAGGGTCAAAGTGCAGACTGTCAGCTTTAATGAGGGTATTCTGATTTTGGGTGAACAATTTAGAAATTATACCATATATGGAACATATTCTCCATTTTAGGGAACCAAAATTATTTGTAGAATTAGCTTCACATCTCTTGCTTTTTAGGCAGTTGTGTTTGTTTGCATCGTTAGTACATGTTACAAAGATCTGTCATCATCTAATCTAGGTTTTGCATTTACATTTGGAGTGTGTTGCTGGAGTCTGACTACATGAGGATCAAAGAAGTCAAGTGGGCCATCATGACACAGATACAGTACATAGGAATAAATCCAACAGAGATATAACCAAAACATTAGGCGTGAGAAAATCAACTTCTTAGTACATTAAATAGAAAGAAAGCGCTAGCAAACTCACCAATGACAAATATTTCAAATCCATACCAGAAGATCTTCAGAGGAAGATGCAAGACGCAACTCACCAGTAAGGACGGAACAGTTACAGTTTGCTTAAATAGTAGTGTTTTAGAACAGAGAAGACAAAGAGTAACCTGTACTAGAGTGATGAAAAGAGGAAAGTGTTGAAAGAAAAACAAACTGCCCATGATGAAGAGCTGCTCAACCCTGTTCCTGGAGAGTTACCATCCTGTAGGTTTTCTCTCCAACCCTAATTTTGCACACCTGTTTCTCATAATGAGCTGGATGAAAAGCTAAGTCAGGTTAGTCACAACTGGGGTTGGAGAGAAAACCTACCGGATCTCAACACACTCAGTAGGACAGTATGGATTCATTTAAGACAGCAGGAGATCTAGGCTAGGGTTTATTTAAAGTCACCACATCAATGTTACAATGTGAACGCAGTGTCTTTATTTACACTTTTCTCTCCAACCCTAATTTTGCACACCTGATTCTAATTCTATTAGTCACAAATGGGGTTGGAGAGAAATCCTACCGGATGGTAGATCTCCAGGACCAGGATTGAGCAGCCCTGATCTAAAGTATACAATCTCATCTGTGAAACATTGTGGAGGTAGTGTTATGGTAAAGTATACCATCTCATCTGTGAAACATGGTGGGATAGTGTTATGGTAAAGTATACCATCTCATCTGTGAAACATGGTGGAGGTAGTGTTATGGTAAAGTATACCATCTCATCTGTGAAACATGGTGGAGGTAGTGTTATGGTAAAGTATACCATCTCATCTGTGAAACATGGTGGAGGTAGTGTTATGGTAAAGTATACCATCTCATCTGTGAAACATGGTGGAGGTAGTGTTATGGTAAAGTATACCATCTCATCTGTGA
>JACXGI010019054.1:0-12695 GCA_016801175.1 Esox masquinongy
CAGACTACAGGAAGACATGGACATCTAACAGACTACAGGAAGACATGGACATCAAGCAGACTACAGGAAGACATGGACATCTAACAGACTACAGGAAGACATGGACATCTAACAGACTACAGGAAGACATGGACATCAAGCAGACTACAGGAAGACAAGGACATCTAACAGACTACAGGAAGACAAGGACATCTAACAGACTACAGGAAGACATGGACATCAAGCAGAATACAGGAAGACATGGACATCTAACAGACTACAGGAAGACAAGGACATCTAACAGACTACAGGAAGACAAGGACATCTATCATGTTGTTTTACACACAAACATATCAACCAACCAACATGCACACACACACAGAAATAAACTGCCCAACCAAAAATCGCACACACGCAACGTATGTGCTCCTGTGCTCTTTCTGACAGTGACAGAGGCAGTGATTTCTAATCAGCCTGCATAACTCATGTAGACAGAGCAGCTGTGCTTGAATATTTAAGGAGAGATGAAGAAGAGAGAGCAGAGTTGGTCCAGCACTTCCCATTAAGACACTGTGTGGACCCACTATGGACCCTAACCCCACGTCAATGGACCCACTGTGGACTCCAACCCCACGTCAATGGACCCTGACTGTGGACCCAAACCCACATCAATGGACCCACTGTGGACCCCAACCCCACATCAATGGACCCACTGTGGACCCAACCCCACTTCAATGGACCCACTGTGGACCCAACCCCACATCAATGGACCCACTGTGGACCCCAACCCCACGTCAATGGACCCACTGTGGACCCAACCCCACATCAATGGACCCACTGTGGACCCCAACCCCACTTCAATGGACCCACTGTGGACCCCAACTCCACTTCAATGGACCCACTGTGGACCCCAACCCCACGTCAATGGACCCACTGTGGACCCCAACCCCACTTCAATGGACCCACTGTGGACCCCAACCCCACTTCAATGGACCCACTGTGGACCCCAGCTTCATAGCCGTTGGATAACGGAAAAAGACATAAATGTGTAACCTTAAAACTGGCCAGGCCAGAAGGAGCCATTGCTAATACAGGCTGTAGTATTACAGCGCCAATGATTTAAAAAGGATGTTAAATGGGAGTGATTGATTTAATTGATAGAACTAGGAAGGAAGCACTTCTCAAAACTAGATTCAAGATGGCAGAGGAAGGTGAATAGCGCCAAGTGCGTAATAAGGAAATGGTATCATTATCTTAGGGTAGAGTAGTAGAGTGTAATGAAATAATAAGTTTCAGTTGCTTCTCTGTATATATGAGAGATTCTATCTACTGCCTTTTGGCAAAACAAGTGCTTAGTCCTCAATTGTTATCTACTTACTTCATTAGCCAACTTGTTTTCTGGCCAAACAACTATTGGGCATTGTTTTAATATACTGTATGAATGTTCCGGCACACAGGATCCACACCCACACAAACAATCACGACCAGAAAATAAAAACCGTACACCTGACAGAGGCGGCACCATGTGAGTAGTGTGGCTTTGCAGTAACACAGCGAAGAGCAAACGACCCTGTGCCCTCACCCGTCACGTCTGCGGCGTTCAGGCTGAGGAGGGAGTCTAGCCTAACGGCCAGCATGGTGTCCAGCCGGCAGACGAGAGGCATCTCCATTACCGTGTCCCTCCTCCCCTCCTCTCCCACCACTGCCTTTACATTATTCGTGCTCACACCTGCCCGAGGAGGTTAAGTGAGGGGTCTTCAGCAGCTCTGCACGCAGGGGTGTGTGTGTGTGTGTGTGTGGGTGTGTGTGTGTGGGTGTGTGTGTGTGGGTGTATGTGTGTGGGTGTATGTGTGTGTGTGTGTCTCTGCTCATCCTGTTCCTTCTGCACACCACAGTGAATCTTCCTCGGAGACGTGTATCCAGGATACCCTCAGATGGGGTGCGTCACGGTCTGCCGCTGAAGTTGCTGCAAAATGTTCCATAGCGCGGCAACAAGCCAGCCAACTAACCATCCAACCTGCCAGCCAACCAGCCAGCCAACCAACCAACCAGCCAGCCAGCCAGCCAGCCAGCCAGCCAACTATTCAACCATCCAACCAACCAACCAGCTAGCCAGCCAACTATCCAACCAGCCAACCAGCCAGCCAGCAAACCAGCCAACCAACCGTCCAACCAACCAGCCATCCAACCAGCCAATCAGCCATCCAACCAGCCAACCAACCACCGCAACACTTTGTCCGAACCTGTGGAGTTCACCTTCCAATCGGCAGGAGGGAAATCCTTTTAAATGCAGTAGATGCAGCCAGTCAAAGGCAGTGGGGGGATTAAGTGATGGCTTGTGGGTCATGTTATCAGGCAATAAAGCCAGACTGTGGTGTATTTGACTGAGTTCCAATTGGCACACTTCACACTCCAGAGTGCACTCATAGACCCCTGGAGGACAGTAAGGCATTAGGATGAGGGTAGGGTTTGATTTGGACACACCGTGTCTGGCAGAATGTATTCAGTAACTCCTGCTGATAGCTTGCTTTTAACACCCCTTTTCCCAGGAAAGAAACAGCAGCCACAAAACGTTACGGCTGTTCATGAATAATTATGATGACACCCTTTAATATCATCCATCTTTGATTCCAAGGCCCATAAACACTGGATCTGCTTTTAACTACATTAAAAGTGCCTCATGACACAACGGGAGATTGAACGCCGCTTCAACCGAGCACCGGCGACACATTAAGATGGCGAGTCTTGCGCCGCAGTTCCTGCAATCGGGTCAACCTTTGTAACTTTTCCAATCTCTTATTGATTAGGGGCTGTGATGCAGATGAGATGAATTACACTCTCTTTCCTCACTCTCTTTGCAGAACATCCTTACGTTTCCTTTAAAAATACAGTACATAGGGCCACACCAATCCACACCACGGCCTTGTCGTGATTTCAAACTTTAACAAAACGTTGTTGTATTATCTACAGGGAACACTCATACGATTCACATTTCAAAACACACAAAACCATGACATTCACAAAGACACCATTCAAACGTTTTTACACAGGAATGTTCTGGACTGTTCTGGAATGTACTGGACTGTTCTGGAATGTACTGGGCTGTTTTGGACTGTTCTGGACTATTCTGGACTTTTCTCAAGGGTTCTGGACTGTTCTGGACTGCTACTTGCATGTTTCATGAGTCAAGTTGCTGCATCAGCTTCTCTCTATAACGCCCAGTGTTGGTCTGGTGTTCAGACAGTCAGTCAGGCTGTCATCTCAGAGGTCACACAGATCAAATGCTCCATGAGTCAAATCCACTTCCTCCCACCGATGGAGAGATTGCAAAGAAAAGGAGTACTAATCCACTATAAAAACCGTCGCACTAACCCTAATGGGTTCACCATTGACGAGTAGATTAGATGATAGATGTTATCTCTGTGTGGTCGATGCCAGATCTTAGCCACTAAATGGTTTGCCAGATGCTTTGTATCGGCCCAGGTGTTGATGGTACAGTTTGGGGTAGGGGAAGAGAAACAAACGCATATCGATGCACGAGGGGCGAGCAATGAGAGTTTTAAGATAAACTGACATTTAAATGAGTGGTTAACAATTCCAGCCCGGGATCTTTACATTCAGCGTAGTGCTTGGGTGTGGTCCACGGAGATGCCTGGGTATAGTGGCCTTTCGTGAACTGCACTCTACTGTCTTTCATTTGGCACTGACTTTGCTGGAAGCTGATTCATTGACTAAACTGTCCTATTACTGGGTTGTGTGGTTGTCCTACGTAGCTATCTGAAGATGAATGAACCAACTGCATGTTGCTCTGGATAAGAGAGCTGGCTAAAGGTATGACATGTAAATCAGAAATAGCTGTTCATGTGAGAGGTGAACCCATTTTTGACTCGACAGCATCACTTTAATAACCCGTAGCCACAAATTGTTGACAGCATTTTTAAAGGTTAGCTTGTTTTTATTCAGTATAAGATGTTTACCTAGGGTGCCAATAATCCTGGAGGGCACTGAACATTTAAACGGGGCCAAGAGCTATTAAAGTAGTACGGAAAATATTCTCTCAGGTCGCACAAAATGAATTACAATGCTGCTGAATGGCGGTGCATTGGGTCACATGTCCAGCAGGCAAAGGAAACAGGAAAATAGTACTTCTTTTGCACTTGCTTGTAATTAGTACAGCCAGGCACAGAAGAACACCACATGGTAAAGATAACTAGTGTTTTAAAAGGTTTATATTACAGTCTTCAAGTATTTCTGTAATATTTTTCAATCTACATTCGCCATGAATGACGGAAATTGTGGTATTTTAAGATGAATAATATTCAAATTTGCTCGATTTTGTTGAGATGTTGTATTTTTACAACACAGCTACATCATTGCTAACATTTGTAATTAGTACATTAAGTATGTGAGCTATAGTGAAATTCCCCTTTAATCACAAATTGGATGACACAAAATTTGGGCAAAAAATACCAAAAAAATGCTAAAAGAAATCTCAACCCCATGGTAAGATGGTCAGGAAATGTTTGTAAAGCTAGATCTTCTCACTGCTCAGTGGCTAAATTCACTTACATTAAATGTGGTATAAAATATGTGCAATTGCAGAAAACATATAAAATGTGTCCAGCAGTAAATGAACTTGAAAAACAACAAGTTTTCTCTTTGCCGTCAAGAGGAGGGCCACTAAACTTTCCCCAGCAAGCTGGGGCTCCTGGCCACAGAAAATCGACCTTATCGAATCTCACTGTGAGGCAGCAGGGAACATTATACGACATGACAGGCCTGAAAAAAAACAACCCTGGTCAAATAGTGATCTACATCATACATGCTGTTCTGAGCAGCATCCTGCAGAAAAACAATAGACACAGTATCTGAAAAACAATAGACACAGTATCTGTTCTATGTTAGAAATGTATTTCCTACAGCCCATCAAGATGCATTGGGTGGCCAGGCATCTCAAGCAGTCCAAGCCACTAGTTCCACAACACAGCTGCAATATTTTGTGTTCTGCTTGGGTTCAACAGTTAAACTAAGCATATGAGGCATTTGCAAGTTATATTCTTCAAGAAACAACAGATAAATATCATAAATGTCCAGAGCCATTGTTGTCAGGGTAGGGTCAATGAACCTGTGTTCTGAAAGAGACTTAACTCACTGCTGGGAGGTCTCAAATCCATTCATTTGACCATACTACTATGATGGTATCTATCTTTGCCGATTAGAGTAATTTCATAGGAGGAAAAACTGAATGGCAGGGCTATATCATCTTTCAGCTGACATACAAATTGACAATCTCCAATAAAATCAAAATGGAGGTGTTTTTTTGTATATATCACTAGTTTTTTTGTGCTGCAGCACACAGACGTGTTGGTGTGGAGACTGTGACGCTGGGCTTAAAATAGCAGTAGTCAAGAGTACCACATGCAATAAAAAACCCTCTTTTCCCCTCTCCTGGTGAAACATCTTGAGGAACAGTCTGTCGCCTCATGTCTGTCAAGCAGAATAGCATTCCTTCCCAAGATTGTCCATTACTACCGGTGAAAGATTCTCATCTCAACATACAGTAGACTCGCACACACCAGTTGATATATCACATTTATGGCGCCCTTCTTCTATTTCCCTTTCGTGAGATGTTCAGCCAATCAAGGCTGTCCGGTTAAATTTGAATAGAGGGCCGAGTAAATTATCAGGGGATCCTGCCCACACTGTCAGTACTGGCTGCCCTGGATGAGCAGTGGCCAATCAGAGACAGAGGAGAGAGGACTGACCTTGTCGTCGCCGGGAGGTATATGGCATTGTGCTGGCTGCCACTCAAGGCGTGATGTTCCCAAATTTCATGGGCGTTATTCCCCCGCACAAATCACATCTATGTGTTCCCCCTCCTCCAAACCTCCTCTACTCCTCGTATGCCCCCTGGCTCGGAGCATCGCGCTTCCGCACCGAGGTCCTTGAGACGCCAGTGCTGAGTGTTTGGCGGGCCTAGCAGCAGGCTAAATGAGCACTGAGTTATGTCGACAAAAACAGCTTCACGGAACCCACCGCAGCCTGTTAGCTCCACCCTCCTGCACCACCCATCACTTTCACGATGACATTTGGGGAATTAATGATATGAAAGGTCCGGACAGAATTTCATTTGAGGAATGTGATTACCCAAGGTTAAAGGAAAGAAAAACAAATGCAATCAACCCATTGATTTTCAGACTTAAAAAATGAAAGCAGCTATGCAGTAAAACCCCCGGAGGCCGAAACGGCAGTGTGTCAGAAAGCTCATGGCAAAGCTTTATTGTGCAGGAGTCATATCTGCCTTATTGCTCTATAACAGGACGTAGCAACACATTCTCTTACCGTCTGCATTGCTCGGGTCCTGGCGTGGGCAGAAAGACGCTCAGCGGTAGATGTTGGAGCATGGTGGTGGAGTCCGCTGGTGTAGAACGCTAATGTTTGCTAAATGTATAACCGTTAATTTTATTTATTTGTTTGTAATGACTTTGCTGATCGTCTGTTACCAGGTTATGGTTGTCTCATCTAACTATCTTTACATGAAGGCACCAACTGTAAGTCCCTCTGGATCAGTGTCTGTTAAATGACTAAATTGTAAATGTAAAATGAAGAAGCAAGTCTGGAAAATCAGCTGATTTTAAAGTCGTTGAACCTCTGCTCTTCTCTTCATTGTGAATCACTGAGGTGTTGCCTCAGCTTCTCTGGGCACCAGAAGGCTCAACACACAGTTCAGAATAGTAGCCGTTTCTCTTCACTATAAGACGTCTTTCTCAGCACTGCTATATTTCTTTATCTCTCATTCTTTATTCCTTTTTTGCTTCAGGCAACTCCTCAAATAATGTTTTCAAACGATCAAAAACTGGCAGCCAATTGAAACAATAAGCTGGTACTTGGTCCAGATGCATTTTTCAACAAAAAAACATTAGCCAGCTAGCTAACTGTAAAAAACACATTTTGGCTTGGTTAGTTACACACATGGCAAAGTTGGTGATGCAAATCGAAAAATCTTCAACCTTTAATAACCTTCAAACTCAACTCTGGACTTTGAAATGAGTTCCACTTTTATTTCAACCCTGTTATCAGTGACTTATTTAGACCTCGGACACCAGGTCAGAAAACCAGCAGGCTCTGGCCCTCATAGGGTAGGAGTTCCTGTTGTTTTACATGCATTTTCATGGAAAATACAGTTTAGGGCCCTAAAGAAAATACAGAAATTTTCTTTTGAAGGTGTAGTCTGCAACTTTTGAGATAAAGTAAATACTTTTTAAATCTCTCATTTTGGGTTGGATGTGTAATGTCTTGTTTATTTGTGCCTAATCTAAGTAGAATCACTACCATCACTCAGTTAGCCATGAAATTCAAAAAGCGAGTAGTTTTGATCACATGGGCACATACATCCTTTCTGGCCCAACAGCAACACTTTTGGAACCAGTGGCAAGAAATCGTGGACTGAAACTAAGTGTTACTAATGACTCAGATGAATTTGAAAAATGGAGATATCAATGGGAAGATACTTCCATTACATTTGGTTCATAAAAACGTCTATGAGCGTCAATGTGTGACACCCTTTTTTGGGATTTTTTTTTATTTGACATAAATCAAAGGTTAGTTTTCTGTCATATTTTGACCTGGCTGATGAACAAAAAAAAATGCATAGACCTTTTTGTTCATCGTTACCAAGGAGGCAAATCATTTTTAATAAAAATAAATTTCAAATACTTAAATATCCAAATACGTTCAAATGTACAGCTCTGTGCTTAAATGTACATCACTGCCGCTGAGGCAAAATGGCAACTATATAAATAGCATTATACATGGGAAAAGGACTTCCACACATTACCGGAAAGTGTCTAACTTCAAAGTCTCTTCAAAATCAATGGGAAGTTAAATATATAGAGCCATGAAATACCCCTAACAGGACTGAAGCCATAAAAGACCCACATCAATAGACTTCTTTCATTTAAATAAGAAATACAAAGCAGGAAAATAAAACAGTGAAATCTGACACCCCTAAGCCAGACATCTTGAGAAGAATGGAATTTTTCTGCCGCCAATTCCATAGTCAGCACAGCAAGTATCTCACACAACCATTTGTGCTTGACTGATAAAACACTTTCAAAGCTCAATGAAACAGACAATGCCTTTTGATGGTGGACGAGCGAAATTTCTTTTGTCTCGCCCCTATTTCATCAATGTCACAAAAAAATAGGGAACCGCAATATTGGAATGGAAAAAAATGCCACAGTAGCATTTCAGAAGATCATGACAAATAATTTGGCTGAAGATAATGTCGAACAAAGTGTTAATTTGCAGAAACACAACAGCTGATTGCTCTCACGCTGCAAATGATTACAGCTCATACTGTCTGAATGCAATGGTTTCAAGTACTTGAAACAAGACAAATAAGGACATATTGAGAAGATCGAAAGAAACAACCTGCTCCTGAAGTTTAGTTTTTGGTCAATATTTTCGGCTCAGCTTATCTTCCACTAGGCACTTGACTGATGAAGAAAGTGGCTGGTGAGGTGGCCTGCTGTCAAAGCTTAACGTCAAAGAAAGTTTAGTAAAACGCAGGAAGAGGGAACGTGACTTACAGGGACCTGAATCCATAATCCTTCTACTGTTCATTTCTGGCAGAAACATCATCACCTGATGATGGTTTTATATCTGGTCCTCAGATGAAAGCCCTCATATTTTACCTTGGATCTTCACATTATCTCCCAAACCAATGGAGTGTGCCTTAAACCTGCATCTGAAGGAGGTCTAACCTGTGGTGAGTTACAGGGGCTGTTGGCGAACATTCAATTTAATTGCTCTCAAAGAGGTTCTCTCACCTGACCAGCTCTTAAACCAAGAGATGCTTTGTCAACTGGCTGACCACTGGCCCAGACCACCAGCCCAGACCACCGGCCCAGACCACTGGCTCAGACCACCGGCCCAGACCACCGGGCCAGACCACCGGCCCAGACCACCGGCCCAGACCACCGGGCCAGACCACCGGCCCAGACCACCGGCCCAGACCACTGGCTCAGTAACAAGCTGGCGACAGGAAGGAACGACGCCCAACTCCTCGTCTAGACGGTGCCTCTTCGTCACAGACGCCCTGGTGTGTGCTGCCACGGCGGTCACGTGTTACTTCCAGCGTACGGGCAGACATATGGGTTTGAATCAGAGGCCTGTATAGAGAAAAGGCCCCCCTGCTTGTGGTGTCCCCGAATGCTAACACCATGACAGACAGATGGTGAGTAATGGTACTACAAATGGCTCTGAGCTGGGGTTCATTTTAAATTCTGTCCACAATCCTGCCTTATTAGGTCTCTACCAGCACACAGGGTGAAGCGGAAGGTGGGGGCCAGGTTGGGGAGGACGGATCCCACCCGTGAGCTAACTGCAGTCAGCCTCCATCCGTCTTCATTCACCCGACGCGTCTCCCTGTGTCCTCCTTCCACATGTTCAGAGCTCCACACCTCAGGCTGTGGCTGCCCTTCTCCAGCCTTCTCCAACCTGACATTCAGATGCTATTTGGAGCCATTATGTCGCCAAGGTCGCCACTTAACTTCCATCTTTACGGCTCCGGGCTTCGCCGTCGTTTTCTCTGTGCCTTGTCGTTTTTTTGTCAGCGGAGTGAAACACTGAGCTTTCAATTAGTCATTAGTCTGTGCTTGTGGTCTATTCTTGAGCCGGGAGAGAACAGCAGGGACAAAAGCAGGGACATTCAAGTTGGCATTTACAGTTATTGTTGTGCAGAAGCTTTTAATGAGGCGTTTTCTGGTAAATCGTCAGAAAAGGAATAGGCATCGGTCAATCTGTTTTCCTGAGGTAGACAAAAGGGAGGCTAAGGTGCTTAGAGAGGCCATTTTAAGATTTTTATAGGATGATGAATAGGGATAACCAACGACAACTGACAACAGAAAATTTAAGCAGTAGTGACAATCTCAGAGCCTCCCCCAGTACATCCTTGGTAAAAGACTGTAGGCGGCTCAAATATTTCCTGATGGACTTCAGGGGAAGGAGGTGAAGAATGAGCGTTTAGAAACCGCTGGACTCGTCAGCGCCGCTCTGACAGGGCAAAGATGAACAGCCACGAGGTCAAAATGTTCTAAACAACCCTTCAAATTGTCAGAGAAAAATTGCACATCTAGAAAAACACAATGTTGCTTTGCCGTAAAAAAGAACTTGTCTTCATTTTAAGAAATGATGTGTAAAAAAATACACAGAGGGTGACAAAGGAACAGTAACAATTGTATGGTTGGAGATTGAAAATGCCCAGATCTTGGTGTGTCACTGTGCAAATGAGATCAAAGGAAGTATTGAGTGATGTACAACTCACAGTCAGTAACTCATTAAAAGCTGTTTTTTGCCCAGATGCTTTACATTGTAAACAGGGCATGTCGGTAAAACAGGTGAAAAGGGGTCCTTTCAACACCACTTTCAGTAGTATCTGGCATCCAGATAAGCCAAGACCAAACATACTGCCTGGAAACATGCCTGTTTAATTTTTTTTTTCTCATAATTTTGTATAATTTTGTTATAGTCTACAGGTAAGCAGAGACAACAACATGATTAATGAAGCAGGCACAAACTTTGGAGTATTACATGGTGTTCACAGTTGGTCTTCAAGGGGGGCAGAGAGATACATCTGATATTCAGACATATTTGATAAACACACAAGAAGATACTATAAGATAGCTTTCAACAAAATATAATAGCTACGGTCTCATTTCTGAAAAGCATGTCATTTTCTTTTACTATAGACCTTTCTTTCACAGCATTGCTTAAACATGTAATTTGAAACAACTTAATTGTTTTGTGAGTGGGTTCAAGAAATAATCACCAACTGTAATCGAACTGGCATCCTGGCCTTAATCTTGCCAGCTGCAGAGTCCAGGCTGAGAGTAGAACACTCAGCCTGTTCTGAGTGTTAATTAGCTACCATGCTAGCCATTCCTGTATACTTCCAGTCATTATACTAATACTAAAAAGCATAGGTACACAAAACTGCCTCTGAGTTCCATCATACTGGAGAGTCATAAAAATTATATTTGACCCTGGGGAAGCAGATAATGATCTGAAGTAATCCTTTAAAACAGTTACGCTAATCTGCCATGGGCTCTTTAGTGACCATAGAGTCCAGAAACCTTTTTAACATACCATCCTACAAGGCAATGTTCCCGAACCCTACCGTGGGCCAATGGAATCTGCTTAGACCAGAGGAAAGAGTGCCCCCTCCTGGCCCTCCAACACCACTAGCAGCAGCTGGTCTCCCATCCAGGGACCCACCAGGACCGACCTGGCCAGGTTGAAGAGGCCAGCCAGCAGGATGCTGAGTGGTGAGCTCCAGTATGTCAAAGCACTGTTTCATTTCCTTCTGAAACACCTGCTGCCATAATCGCTCACGGTTAATTTTACGTTAAGATCACTGTCTCCTTCGATCAATATCCGCAAAACTAAGTCAGAGTGGGCCTTCCCTGGGAGGTATGTTCCAGCTGGAAAATAACTACTTTTTTTCCGGCACAAATGCAATTTGAGAGTACGGTAGGAAAGTGCATACATATTTGATGAACAGCTATAGCTCAAATCAAAGGCCCCCACCAAGAAAGCTAGCCAGCATTTCTGTGACCATGCATCACAGCAGTGAACAGCACAGAAGCTGCTGGTATGTAGCCAGCTCCCAGGTTCCTACTCCTCATTCACATATCCGTGAAATGTCAGCCTTTTCAACACGCTCGTGAAAATTGAGCTGCAAACTTGTCTTGACCTCAGGCAGAAGAAAAATACAAAAAAAAGCCTTGTCATTTCCCCGCTGCGAAGAGCAAACTAATCTGTGGAGTGTCGCTGCACCGCCGGTCTCTGTCTCAGAGCAGGAGAAAGGAGAGAGAGTGGGGGGGGGGGCAAAGAGAGCGGGAGAGAAGGGGGAGATAGACAAAAGAGGGGCACAGAGAGGGGAAGGGTGAGAGAGCAGGAGAAAGAAAAAAAGAGGGAGGGAGAAAGGAAGGGAAAAGGCCATAAAGGAGAGAGAGAGAGAGAGAGAGAGTGAAAAACAGAAAGAATGAGAGAGGGGGTAAAAAAGAGAGAAACAGAGAGTGAGAGAGGAGAAAGACAAAGAGATTGAGAGAGAGGGTAAAAGGACAGAAAAAGGGAGAGGGGAAAAGGCTGAAACAGCTAGAGGGTAGGACGACAGAAAGAGAGAAAGAAGGCAGACACACGAGAGGGGGGGAGAGGGAGGAGGTGAGAACGTGAGAGAGGGGGAAGACAAAGGGAGTATGGCTGTTTTTGTTAAATTCCACCAACGTGTTTTCTAAAAGTTAATTTCATTGCACGATCACGGCAGGTCCAAGAGTTGAAAAATGAAGAAAGAGCAGGAACAAATTGCTTTCATGTTACAGAGAGTATTCCCTCTGGGAGGCAGCGTGCAGGATGTGTCTCTTCTAATTATTACCCCTGTTGTATTTAAAACCATAAGCTGTAATTAGAACATTTAGTTCCATTATAAAAACTCACTCCTCTATGTCCAAATTGAATTAGATTTGGGTTTACCGTTGTGTCCCAGAGTCCTTGTCAGGAAGAGTTGCTATAGAGATCACATTCACTACAGAGCCTGTGCCGAGCAATCCTTCAATGTTGCACGCACACAGACACACACTTTTTCATATCTGTGCTTATCCTCCCCAAATGCACCAGTGCACGCACGCACACATGCACGCACACACGCGCACGCA
>JACXGI010019055.1:0-12524 GCA_016801175.1 Esox masquinongy
TGGGCTACGTGGACATGTTCTAGCCTGGTTTAAATCTTATTTATCTGAAAGATATCAGTTTGTATGTGTGGATGGCATATCCTCTGACAAATCAAAGGTATGTTTTGGTGTTCCTCAAGGCTCGGTTCTGGGCCCATTATTGTTCTCACTATATATGCTGCCTCTGGGTGCTGTAATCCGGAATCACAATGTCAATTTTGACTGTTATGCTGATGACACACAGTTATATAGTTATATAAGCATGGAGAAGCCTCAAAATTAGCTACTTTGGAAGCATGCGTTTCAGATATTAGGAAGTGGATGGTAGAGAACTTCTTGCTTTTAAACTCAAGAAAAACAGAAATGCTTGTTGTAGGACCCAAGAAACAAAGAGCTTTGTTGGCAGATCTCACTGTGAACCTCGACGGCTGCATGGTTGTATCCCAAGAGTTGCTTATTTTCATCTTCGAAACATTGCAAAAATCAGAAACTTTCTATCAAAAACTGATTCAGAAAAACTAATCCACGCTTTTGTTACTTCTAAATTAGATTACTGCAATTCTCTTCTTTCCGGTTACCCTGACAAATCAATAAATAAACTTCAATTAGTGCTGCCCACGGCTGCTAGAATCCTAACTAGAACAAAAAAATGTGAACACATTACTCCAGTACTAGCCTCTTTACACTGGCTGCCTGTTAGGGTTAGGGCTGATTTTAAGGTTTTATTGTTAACATATAAATCAATACATGGACTCGCTCCTACTTACCTCGCTGAAATGATCCAGCCATACATACCTACACGTAACCTTAGATCGCAAGATGCAGGCCTTTTAATTGTACCTAGAATTCCTAAACAAACAGCCGGAGGCAGGGCCTTCTCTCATAGAGCTCCACTACTGTGGAATGATTTGCCAATTAAGGTTAGAAATGCAAACTCAGTGCAAAATTTCAAGTGTCTACTAAAGATTCATCTCTACAGCATGGCCTATGATTAAGTGTAGTCTTGCCCAGGGGCATGAAGGTGACCAGAATGGCTTGATACTGTCCACCTTTGCTGTCTTGCCTGGTGGGCCCTCATCGCCACTGGGATGCCCTCCCTCCAACGCCATTCGGGGGCGGAGTCACTGGCTTGTTGTTGTCTCTCTGTTGCGCACTTGTGCAATTGGCCTGTACTCTGCTGGCAATACTCCTAGTAGATCTAAGGAATGCATTTTCTAAATTTTCCCTGTCTCCTGCCGTTTTAAACTTAGGAGGACATGAGGTCCTGGCCCACACCTGAGGAGTACCAGGCTTGAAAGACTCGTTGCTGTCCTGGTCCAAAGTCCTCCTGGTTGTGTTGCAGATCAAGAGGATACCTGACGATTTCAGCTGCCAGTCTGCTGACCTGAAATTCAACACTACTGTTGTTTGCTCCTTGGGGGTTTAAGGCTGGGTGTTTTGTAAAAGCACTTTGTGACAACTGCTGATGTAAAAAGGGCTCTGTAAATAAATTTGATTGATTGATTGATTGATTGAAAATATATGGCTTAATCACCAACCAAATCAAACCATCATTTCCTGGTTGACAACAGGGTTGTGTCACAAACAGTACCCTAAACCCTACAGATAAAAACAGGTTGGTTGTGCACTACATTGGAGCCAGGGCCAGGCCTACCTAAACCCTGTTGCCTGCCTTGTGTGGAGTGCATTGCGACATAACATCTACAGAGGGACACGCCCTGACAGCGCCGCACTGGACCAAATATCACTAACTAAAGCCTTTAAATGCTACTCATTTCATATCTGAAACCAAACCCTAGTCTCACCGAACTGTAAAAAGTCCACCAGCCTTCTGGTGAATGGGGGTTAGTTACAAAGGTAAACCTCATTAATGTCTGCCATTACGCCAATCAACTGACTCATCCAAAACATCCTTTGTCCAAACTTTCTGATTCCTAGGTGACAGATTAAAGGTCAAGCTGGGGTGAAATCCAGATGACAGATTAAGGGTCAAATTGGGGTGAAATCCTGATGGCAGATTAAGACAGGGTTATAGAACTGCTATAACAGACAGGCAGACAGGGCTATAGAACTGTTATAACAGACAGACAGGGCTATAGAACTGCTATAACAGATAGACAAAGAGGGCTACAGAACCGTTATAACAGACAGGCAGACAGACAGGGCTATAGAACTGTTATAACAGACAGACAGGGCTATAGAACTGCTATAACAGATAGACAAAGAGGGCTACAGAACCGTTATAACAGACAGGCAGACAGACAGGGCTATAGAACTGCAATAACAGACAGACAGACAGGGCTATAGAACTGCAATAACAGACAGATGGGGCTATAGAACTGTTACAACAGACAGACGGGGCTATAGAATTGCTATAACAGACAGATAGGGCTATAGACCTATTATAACAGACAGATAGACAGGCCTATAGAACTGGTATAACAGACAGACAGGGCTACAGAACTGCTATAACACACAAATAGACAGACAGGGGCTATAAAACATACCATATGATGAGCCGTTGACCTGTTTGGACAGCAGGGCCCTGATTGTGGGCATCGGGATCAGGGCGAACAGGGTCAAGGCCCGAGCTATAAGACAGGCAAGACTGTCAAGACAAACACACCATAACTCAGGAGTTCATTTTCTATAATTCAAGGTTTTCATAATTCATATAATTCAGGGTGTGTTCATGTTCTTTTATTCTGTGTGTCTGTTCTTTCATTCTGTTCTGTGTCATCTATTCTTTTCTTGTCTCCTGTTAAAGGCCAGGATTTAATATCAGAGCAGAGTATACAGTAGGTATTTTAGCAGTTAAAGGCAGTGTTCAACTGTAACCATGCCTTTAACTGTTAACTGTTTAACTGTCAAGGCTAAAGGTTTTTTGCCAAAGTTAATGTTTCCAGTGTGGTTTTGTATGAAAGCAGTGACGAGCAGTTCCCCTTGTCAACATTCCAGTAACTCAATAACAGTATGAGGAAGTTGGCAGTACAGTTTCAGAATACTGTAGCAGAAGGGGTGAAGATAAAGCATGGTTTTAAATAACTAAGGTGTTGCTGTCTTTTAAAAACATGATATCGAAGAACATTTTGCTGTGTTTCAATTCCTAAATTCTGTTAGTGTTTACTGGTTGAGCAACTCAGTATTGTGTGTCCATGTTTGCCTTTCTCTCACTCTGTGTTCAAACCAACCATTTAAATGTTAATGCACTTTATTTATTCACAATATTATTTCTTTTACCAAACACATAATTCTGAACAGAAATCAAGACCAGTCTGGTAGTAGTTGTAGGATTTTATACAGTACCAAGACCAGTCTGGTAGTAGTTGTAGGTTTTTATACAGTACCAAGACCGGTCTGGTAGTAGTTGTAGGTTTTTATACAGTACCAAGACCGGTCTGGTGGTAGTTGTAGGTTTTTATACAGTACCAAGACCGGTCTGATGGTAGTTGTAGGTTTTTATACAGTACCAAGACCAGTCTGGTGGTAGTTGTAGGTTTTTATACGGTACCAAGACCAGTCTGGTGGTAGCTGTAGGTTTTTATACAGTACCAAGACCAGTCTGGTAGTAGTTGTAGGTTTTTATACAGTACCAAGACCAGTCTGGTAGAAGTTAATCTATTGGCATAAAGGTGCATCTTCTAGATAGAAATGTACCGTATTAAACGTTTGTCTTTTATGAATGCATTTGAAATGAGACATTGATTGAATCACTTCTAACACACAGATCTAAATGACAGGCCACTCTGGCTGAGTTTACAACTGATACAGATCACTGGTAAAAAAGCTGATCTGATTGATCAAAATGAATGAATCAGAATTGGGCTGTCTGTGTAAATGTAGACATTTAAAAAATAAATATGCAATTACAAATGACCACTCTTGAAGGCAATTAATAACCTAGACTATTGCCTAGGCCAAAGAGGAAATAGGCTGGTCTAAATAAATGTTCTAGTACTGTCACGATACGGTGAGCAGCAGCGCCACCGTTCCGTGCACCTGCAGTTTCCCATCACGCACAAACGCATCCCCGGACTTGTCTCTGTCACGTCTTTTATCGTGCACACCAGGTCCCTATCTCATCATTTGTACATGTTTTAATGTTTCCCCTCTGCTCCCCGCATTTGTGGATCATTGTTGCTTGTCTTCGTGTTTGTTTGCTGTGCTTAGCTTATTAACTGTGTGAATGTTTTGTTTATAAGTCGCTTGTGCGCATTTTCATTTCATTCAGTTTAGCTTTTCGTCCGTTCGTTGTTTGGTTTTTTGGTTTGTTTGTTTAATAAAAAACCGCCGAACGTGAATATGCCTGCGCCTGGTTCTTCTCCCGCACACTGCCGAAACCGTGACAAGTACAACTGACTTGCCGAATGATAACGTTAATAAATGGAGGTTATGAGCTGGTGACAAACGCTTTCTCTGTCATAAAACATACAGAAAAAATTAAGAGACCACTGCACCTTTTTCTTTCCTTTCCAAAAAAGTTGAAAAGGAAAGTTTTGAGTGAGGAACAGAAGCGTTCAATTTGCAGTGGTCCCTTAATTTTAACCCTTCTGTTCCTCACTCAAAACCTTCCTTTTCGACCTTTTTGGAAAGGAAAGTGGTCTCTTAATTTTTTCCGGAGCTGTATTTAAAACAGGGTTTCCCAATATACACTGCTTAAAAAAATTAAGGGAACACTTCAATCACACATCAGGTCTCGATTAACGAAATGTATTAAAGATCTAAATATTTACTGTACATTGTGTAATTTGTTGAGAACAAAATGACGTAACAACGGTCAGTGGAAACCAAAATCACCAACCGACTGAGGGCTGGATTGAAACTCACACCAAAAACCAAAGTAAATAATTGAAATCACAGGCTGTTCCAACTTGAATTGAAATCACAGGCTGAAAAACATGAACATCACGGCAACTCATAATTTGACTCAGTAGTATGTACGGCCCCCACGTGCCTGTATGCACTCACTACAACGTCTGGGCATGCTCCTGATGAGATGGTGGATGGTGTCCTGGGGGATCTCCTCCCAGACCTGGATCAGGGCATCAGTGAGCTCCTGGACAGTCTGCGCCGCTACTTGGCTACATAATGTCTCAGAGATTCAGGTCTGGGGAACGTGAGGAACAGTCAATAGCATCAATGCCTTCGTCATCCAGGAACTGCCTACACACTCTGGCCACATGAGGCTGGGCATTGTCCTGCACCAGGAGGAACCCAGGGCCCACTGCACCAGCGTAAGGTCTGATGATGGGTCTGATGATTTCATCCCGGTACCTAACAGCAATCAGGGTACCGTTGGCTAGCACGTGGAGGTCTGTGCGACCCTCCAAGGATATGCCTCCCCAGACCATCACTGACCCACCGCCAAACCGGTCATGCTGGATGATGTTGCAAGCAGCATAACTTTCACCACGGCTTTCACATCTGTCAAATGCTCAGTGTGAACCTGCTCTCATCTGTGAAGAGAATGGGGCACTAATGGCGGACCTGACAATTCCGGTCTTCTCTGGTGAATGCCAATCTTGCTGCACGGTGCTGGGCTGTGAGCACAGGTCCCACTAGAGGACATCGGGCCCTCATGCCACCCTCATGGAGTCTGTTTCTGAAAGTTTGGTTAGAAACATGCACACCAGTTGCCCGCTGGAGGTCATTTTGTAGGGCTCTGGCAGTGCTCCTCCTCCTGCACCTCCTCACACAAAGGAGCAGATACCGGTCCTGCTGCTGGGTTGATGCCCTTCTACAGCCACGTCCAGCTCTCCTCGTGTTATGGCCCATCTCCTGGAATCTTCTCCATGCTCTCCTCCAGACTGTACTGGGAGACACAGCAAACCATCTTGTGACGGCACGTATGGATGTGCCTTCCTGGAGAAGCTGGACTTCCTGTGCAACCTGAATGGGCTGCAGGTACCGCCTCATGCTACCAGTAGTGACAAGGACACTAGCAAAACGCAAAACTAAAGAAGATTCAGTCAGGAAGGATAAGGAGAGAGCAATTGTCTGTGGCCACCACCTTCAAAACCATTCCCTTTTTGGGGGTTGTCTTGCTGTTGCCTCTCAAGTGCACCTGTTGTCATTTTCATTTGCACCAAAACAGGTGACATTTATTCACAATCGCTTATGCTTCCTCACTGGACAGATTGATATCCCTGAAGTTTAATTGACTTGGTATTATACTGTGATAATTAGTGTTCCCTTAATTATAAGTGAAGATATTTGGGAAACCGTACGAAACATACTGCAGCTAAGAGGACATATGTTTTTTCTCAGTGTTTCAGATAGGAAGGAATAATAAGGTTTACATGGTGCCTGTTAAGATGCCTATTCATTTAGTATCCTAGCTTTTATGTCTCAGAACGCCTCATATTAAAACACAGTCAGATACAGTTCAATGGCATATTGTTGCGGTTCTGTCTTTTCCCGCTTTTTTCCCTGTGTTTTTTAGACCGTAACTACAGCTACACAGTGTGTGTTTAAACTGAAAGGAACTGATAATTCAATGTTGTTACCAGAAATGATGAAAACATCACGTCTCACCCAAATAGAACATGTAGGTGGCTGTGACAAAAGCCATGAAGTAGATTCCGGCAGCGAAGGACACCATCCCGATGATGATGAGGGTGACATCACTCACCCACCGGGACATCACCATGACGCCAAGGAAGCTTGTCAGGAAGACGACAAACCCAGCAGCGTTACCGTAGCCCACCTGTTCAAATGATAGGTTTACCCAGAGATCATCAGCTTTAGTTCAGAAATCAGTAACTCGGGTGGGCCTCTGGGACCAAATAAACCTAGACCCAACCAAGCATCATAAGAATCACATGCGAATATACCTACTGCCCCTATTGAACGTAACACCAAATGACATGAAGTGACACAGGTCTCCAAGAGCATCTTGTGTTGTAACGTGGGTAAACCTGCAGACTCTGTTGGCAATGGTTGTGATTTCAAACCCAGGTTGATAAGACCGTTTGGAAGAATCGTCAGACCGTTTGGAAGAACAAAGTTCAATGACTGATGTAACCCCGTGAATTTGCACTTGCATCTAGCTTCTGGTTTAGTCACGGTTGTAAAGCTGCAGACACTGTCGCATATGGTTGAGAGTTCAAACCCAGGACAATACAAGTGTCAACATTTCAGTTCACAAAGTTGAATGATGTGGAAACTACTTATTTTCCTCTGTTGATTTGAATTCGCAACCATTGGAGCACATCAATCCCAAACAGTATACCCTTAGAAACCAAAGATCTATTTATAAAGAACAGTGCACACCACTGCCCCTGGTGGCCATCCCAAATGTAACAAATTATTACACGGTGTCAAAGGTCTCCTAGAGCACACATTGTAGTCACAGGGGTAAAGTAATGGTTGTGAGTTGAAACCAACGAGCCAACTCCGAGGCTGAAAAATGAAGCTTACCCGGAAGTGCCAAAAACCACAATTCATCAAATGGCCACTTGTGGTTGGCTGCAAAAGGGAGCAATCTCCATAGATCTCTATGGCAAAATGCCCAACTTTACAACAGAAACAGACAATTACAGCCTGGTTCAAAAAATGGTTTTGGTGTATATTGCTTATTTTCCCCTTTTTGACAACTGTGGGGGGGTGAATTTTTTTAATAACTCATCCATTTAAATTATATTAAGTCTTATAATTAGGGGATGTGGACTATTGAGAGACAGGAGTGGTGCTTCTACTGGTAACCATCGACGCTTGGAACAAACATAAAAGTGACTTTCTCAACATTTATATTCAAGACAGAGGCTAAATAGCTACCATCATATGTAATCTAACCATCGGAATCGAATGCTGGCTTCTTAACGTTATGATATGTAACGTTATAATCAACTGACATCCAAATAAATGACTCGCAACCATATAGTCTATTCTCATAACTAAAGTTATGTGAAAATCTAATATCAAATCTGCAAGTCTCAACCTATTTTTACAGTCTATCTAGTTGCAAAATTACCACAATTATATATTAAAAAAACACTGAAGCATTTTAGGCATTTAAGTTTTGTTGTATAGTTTCAAGTTAACTTACCTCAAGTGTAAGAAATGTTAAGATCAAATGCGAAAATCCATTTGAGTTAAGCATACACTTTTACCACGTTTTAATCTATATTTTTTTAAGATGAAATATTTTTTGTTAACTTCGAAATATATTTTTTTTAATTTTCAAAAAATATTTCAGTTACGTTTTTCTTACATTTGAGCTCAATTTGGCTCCATAAATCAAGCAGCCAGTGTAGTCATGGCTCTGTCATCAATGGTTGTGAGTTCAAACCGAAGTTGAGATGCAAATTTTGAAGAAGCCTCAGCGTTTCAAATTACAAAATTGAATGACTTGAGAACTACTCATGTCACTGTGGATCTGGATACTCAGCCAGAAGCCACCGTAGTCACAGGGGTAAAGCTGCTGACTCTGTCATCAATGGTTGTGAGTTCAGAACCAAGTTGAGATGCATATTTTGGAGAAACGGCAGAATTTCAAATTACGAAATTTAATGACTTGGAAAATACTTACAGGATGTCAACTCTGTGGATCTGCATGCACATCCAGCAGCCAGTGTAATCACAGGGGTAAAGTTGCTGACTCTGTCACCAATGGTTGGAGTACAAACCCAAGCAGAGATATGGGTTTTGAAGAAGCGGCAGAATTTTACAATGTTGAATGGATTAAAAACTACTTATGTCACACTTTGGATTTGAGCTTGCATCCAGCAGCAAGTGTAGTCACAGGGGCAAAGCTGCAGGCTCTGTTGCCAGAGGTTCTGAGTGGAAAGGCAGGTTTTGATTAAGTCTCAGTGTTTCAATATATGATGTTGAATGACTTGGAAACTAAATATGTCACTCTGCAGATCTGGATGCGCAGCCAGTGTAGTTACAGCGGTAAAGCTGCAGACTCTGTCAGCAATGGTTGTGAGTTCAAACCCATATCGAATGACAAATTTTGAAGAAGCCTTAGCGTTTCAAATTACAAAATTTAATGATTATAAACTACTTATGTCACTCTTTGGATCTGCACACACATCCAGCAGCCAGTTAAGTCACAGGGGTAAAGCTGCTCACTCTGTCATCAAGTTTACCAAGTTGAATGACCTGAAAACTACTTATGTCACTCTGAGGATCTGGTTGCGCATCCAGCAGCCAGCGTAGTCATGGCATAAAGCTGTTGACTCTGTGCTTAATGGTTGTGAATTCAAATCCAGGCTGAGACGTATGCTTTGAAGAAGTATCAATGTTTGCAATTTACAAAGTTGAATGACTTTAAAACTACTTATGTTACTCTGCGGATCTGGATGCACATCCCGCAGCCAGTGTAGTCACGGGAGTAAAGCTGCTGACTCTGTCATCAATGGTTGTGAGTTCAAACCCAAGCTGAAACACTTTTTTCAATTTACCAAGTTGAATGACTTGGAAACTAGTTAAGTTTCCAACACAAATGTATCACACTGGCCCAATCCTAATGTCCACACTCACGGACTTTGAAGCGCGTTCTCGCTACGTCTGTGAGGGCTTAGGGCTGTCCCACTGTCAAGTGCGCAAGGGCTCTTTCGCAGAAATTTTGAGCCCTTTATGCACCCTTTTCGTAAGTCTGCATTTCTGCAGACTTTGCCTGAGGGAATTGCCCACAGTTCATAGCGTTGTGACATGAAACACGGGGGTTACCAGGGGAACCCCGGATGAGAGAGAAAAATCCTGACAAACCCGCTTTATAAGTGAAGAAGAACGGTTAACAGCACTACATTAACAAGGATTTAAGATGGCACATAGAACACATGAAATCAGAGAAATGTAATCACCTTATTACACACCTAGTATATTCAATTATTTATTTTAGTTTTTGCTTATCAATGCTGTTTTGACCAAAAATAGTACATTGATTATTGACAAATATAGATTGTTACTGACAATTACCTCTTGTCCACTCTGTAGGGCAAGAGCCTGCAAGACTTATAAATCAGGAAATAGGTCTATTAAGTGCCTTGGTCGCGAAGAAAGTAAAAAAAACGTAAAATAAAAAGTCCCAAACCCACAATAGTGTGCAACATGTTTCAGTGTCATCAAGGTAACATAATAAAGTTGCAAAGTGCTGTCCCATTACTATTTATAACATTTAGAGCCCTTGCAGCCTCTTGCACTCAATCACTTACCAGGTGACGTCAATTAAGTCAGGGTTCAAGGCTTGGGTTTAGGGGGGACATTGGGATTGGGCCACTCTCACACGAAGTGTCACATGTCCCCTTAGTGAATATAGTGAAGTCACAGGGATAAAGCTGCAAAATCTGTCACCAATGGTTGTGAGTTGAAACCGAAGTCAAGAGGCATGTTTTGATGAAGTCTGAGTGTTTCAATACACAACGTTGAATGACTTGGAAACTAGATGTAACTCTGCGGATGGGGATGCACATCCAGCAGTCAGTGCCGTCAGAGTGGTAAAGCTGCAGACTCTGTCTCCAATGGTTGTGAGTTCAAACCCAGTTAAAGATTCACATTTTCAAGATGCATCAGTGTTTCAATTTACAAGTTTGAATGACGTGAAAACTGCTTATGTCACTCTGTGGATTCAAATTTATAGCCAGTGTATTCACAGGGGAAAAGCTGCCTACTCTGTCACCAATGGTTGTGAGTTCAAACCCATGTCGAGTGACAAATTTTGAAGAAGCCTCAGCATTTCAAAATGTAATGATTGTAAACTACTTATGTCACTCTTTGGATCTGCACACACATCCAACAGCCAGTGTAGTCATGGGGTAAAGCTGCTGACTCTGACATCAGTTGTTGTGGGCTCAAACCTAAGTTGAGATGCACATTTTGAAGAAGCCTCAGTGTTTCAAACTACAAAATTTTATGATTTGGAAACTACTAATGTCACTGTGGATCTGCCCACATATACAGCAGCCAGTATAGTCACAGGGGTAAAGCTCCTGACTCTGACATCAATGGTTGTGAGTTTGAACCCAAGTTGAGATGTGTGTTTTGCAGAAGTGTCAGCGTTTCAATTTACAAAGTTGAATGTCTTGAAAACTGCTTATGTGACAGTGGATCTGAATGCACATCTAGCAGCCAGTATAGTCACAGGAGTAAAACTGCTGACTCTATCATTAATGGTTGTGGGTTCAGACCCAAGTTAAGATGCAAATTTTGAAGAAGCTGCAGTGTTTAGATTACAAACTTTAATGACTTGGAAAATACTTACAGTATGTCACTCTGTGGATCTGCATGCACATCCAGCAGCCAGTGAAGTCACCGGGGTAAAGTTGCTGACTCTGTCACCAATGGTTGTGAGTACAAACCCAGGCAGAGATGTGGGTTTTGAAGAAGTGGCAGAGTTTCAATTTACAAAGTTGAATGGCTTGAAAACTACCTATGTCGCACTTTGGATTTGAGCTTGTGTCCAGCAGCAAGTGTATTCTCGGGGGCAAAGCTGTAGACTCTGTCACCAGAGGTTCTGAGTTTAAAGCCAGGTTGAAAGGCAGGTTTTGAAGTCTCAGTGTTTGTAACAAAGTTGACTGACTTGGAAACTAGTTATGTCATTCAATAGATTTGAACTCAACCTAAATGTAAAAAACTATCACACAAAGTGTCACATGTCCCCTTAGTGAATATAATGTAGTCACAGGGGTAAAGCTGCAAAATCTGTCACCAATGGTTGAGTTGAAACCAAAGTCAAGAGGCATGTTTTGATGAAGTCTCAGTGTTTCAATATACAACTTTGAATGACTTGGAAACTAGATATGTCATTCTGTAGATCTGGATACACATCCATCAGCCAATGTAGGCACAGGGGTAAAGCTGCAAACTCTGTCACCAATGGTTGTGAGTTCAAACCCAGTTAAAGATGCACATTTTCAAGATGCGTCTGTTTCAATTTACAAAGTTGAATGATGTGAAAACTGCTTATGTAACTCTGTGGATTCAAATTTATAGCCAGCGTATTCACAGGGGTAAAACTGCCAACTCTGTGTTCAATGATTGTGAGTTCAAACTTTGAAGAAGCCTCAGTGTTTCAAATTACAAAATGTTATGATTGTAAACTACTTAGGTCACTCTTTGGATTTACATACACATCCAGCAGCCAGTGTAGTCACAGGGGTAAAGCTGCTGACTCTGGGCTCAATGGTTGTGAGTTTAAATCCAGGCCAAGACGCATGATTTGAAGAAGTATCAACGTTTCAGTTTACCAACAAAATATCAGTGTTTCAGTTTACCAAGCTGAATGACATGAAAATTACTTATGTCACTCTGTGGATCTGTTTGCACATCCAGCAGCCAGTGTGGTCATGGGGTAAAGCTGCCGTCTCTGAGCTCAATGTTTGTGAGTTCAAATCCAGGCTAAGACACATGTTTTGAAGAAGTATCAACGTTTCAATTTACCAAGTTGAATGACTTGAAAACTACTTATGTCACTACGCCTCTACACACACCCAGCAGCTAGCGTAGTCATGGGGTAAAACTGCTGACTCTGACACCAATGACACCCCCGCCGCGAGCTCGAGGCGGGGGCCGCGAGCCCGAGAGGGCGTGGCGGGGGGGGG